>CM064509.1:1563542-1813261 GCA_032716605.1 Paralithodes platypus | reverse complement strand
TGTCTGGGTTGTAGTGAACAAGGTTTAGATTAGCTAGCACTGGTTATCATATTGTTGCCCGCAGGAAGTGTTACATTAGGGTACTTTTTTTCAGGCGCTAACGTGTTGTTTTTAGGACCGCCGCCACATGTGTTGTTGTTTCTTGGGTCTGCGCGCCTGCCTTATGTTGTTTTTGCTATTCCTTACTTTAGGAGGCTTTTAGTTATCACTAGCTGTTCTTCAGCTCCTGTGTGTATGGCCTACTGGGCCATTTTGCCTTTTTTTCCATTGAGGCGCAGACGCATACCAGTCTAAATTTATCACACGTGCTGTGGGATGTGGCGGTCTGGCGTATCGAAAAAAAAAGAAGAAAAAAAAGTCCTGCTCGGGCAGGCCTTTTCGGGGACTTTCACCTGCTTCGTGCCGTTCGGGGTATGTCTTCAAGGTAAGTTACGTCCTATCGCAAGGTGTGTTACCTGCACGTGATCAACCTCGGTAGGACTAACTCGTTAGGGGTTTACTTTATCTTTGGTATTAATATATTCTTGTGCATCCCTGGGTGTTAGTGTTGCTCACATTTCCGTGTGCTCAAGCAGACGTCCTTGCCTGCATTGTGTGGTGGGTTTTCTCTCAGTCTTGTTCCCTTGCCTGAGTGTTGGTCCAGTTTTTGTGAACCGCCGGACCCTTTAGTTGTGCCTGTGGCCTGAGCGGTCGGTTACCAGCCGTTCCGGCTTTCTGTCGTTGTTTATTTCCCCTTACCCCTGTTTAGTCTATTCTATGGGTGTGTTTTGGTAGTTTGCCGCTCGTACACCTCCTTTGCATTATGGATCTTGCATGGCCGGCGGAGGGAGACTTGATCCTTTTTTGGATTCCCCGTTTCTGGTAACCCTTTTCTTGCCAGTTTACCCCCGGTCAGCCGGCGGAATCAGTGTGTAGACGGAACCAACGGCTGCTAGCGATGGCAAGTAATATTAACGCAGGATATCCGCTGATTTTCACTGGTTTCATCAACCCTTTTACCCATGGCCCAGGTAGGCGTAGGTCTCCGACGTGGAATCTCCCCCCCCCCCCCCCCCTAGATTGAAAAGGGGTTGTGGTGAGGATTTCACTACCTCTGGGGAGTCAGGAAAATGTTGGAGGCAGTTCGCCTGAATGTTTTTTCTGACGTCCTAAGAGTAATAGGACTTAAAACCTCCCGGGTTATCCTTATGAGCAATTGATTCCTGGAAATTTTCTATTGTCCAGACCCTTTTCCGCAATCCGGGCAGCTAAGGAGAAAGCGTTTCCCAGGCCGGGGAGGGTAGAGTCTGGGACCATGCCTCTATTCCTCGACTTTGCTCTACGCCCACGTGCCTTCTTGTGCCGTGATAGCAGCGCATAGGCCTGCGTATCAGGAGCGTCAGAGTGTTTGGAACCAAGTCCTCCTTTTTGTGGACTTCACGGAAATGTCCTCAGGTGGTGCTGCTGCCCTGTGTTGAGGAATGGCTTAGCAAGCCAGGAGCAATGTCCTGTTTTAACTGACTCTGATTCGAAAGATTACAGAACAAGTTTGCTTTCGTACGCTTTCACACGAGTAGCAGACACCATCAGAAATCTGCGGCTACTTCAACGTCTATTCGTTTGCGACGGAACGCCTCAAATCGCCTCAAGCACAGGTCCCTCCGGTACCAAGCATGAACTGTGGTATCACCACCAATCGTCTACGACCTCCGCAAAGAGGTCCCCTCCCCGCTCCAAGGGAGGTTTGGTCGCTCAGAGTCCCACACCGGAGTTGGTGGTGCCGTCAACCAACCCAGCCAGAAACACCCGATAGACCTGCCGCAGAGGGCCTCCATCTTTTTTTTTTTTTTTTTTTTTTTTGGTCTAGGTGATTGAGGAGAGGCAAAAGGCATAACTGCTATAGCGAGTGCCTCCCCCAAAGTTGAAAGAGTGACCAGGGCCAAAATCAAGGGACGTTCGAGCCAGAAATGCCTTGACACAACGGAAGTTTTGAAGCAATTTTAGTCATAGGAAGAGGGAAAGACTGATTTCTGGGAAAGAGTTCCAGAGCTCAGCTGTTGAGTAAAGAAAGTTCAATGAGAGTAACGTTTCACTCTTGGGTTGAGAGAGGTTGCACAGAGTAGGGGTGGGATTGAGTTGCAAGAAAGGTACCACGTGCCCCTACGTAAATGAGTTGGTATGCACTGGGATAGCTCTGCGGAACACTGATTATTATAGTGAGATAGATAATCCGCGAGATGAGAATGCAACAATTTGCCGCGGAGAGAGAGAGATTGCAGAGAGTTGTTGAGATGGACTGGAGTTAATGATACTGAAAGGCCTTCCCTTTCAACTTTGTCTAGGAGAGCGGGTGGTGAGAGGAAACCTCCCCACACATGTGAACAATACTCAATACAATGGCGCACTATGCCCCTGTACAGATCAAGAAGCTTGTGCAGGGGAAAAGAACCCCCTAGGGCGGTTGAGCCACACCCAGCTGCTGGGAGGTCCTGCCCTTAGCAACACTGGTAATATGGTCCTTCCAAATGAGAGCAGAGAAGAAAAACGAGTACAACCAAGAATATTGAGAGAAGATGCGAGGTTGATGTTTTGTATGTTGAAGACTAAGGGATAAGTTTTTCCCCCCCCCCCCCCCCCCCCGCCCTGGGGAGAGCCGGAAACGGGTAGATAAGATGGATGAACATTGGGTTTGTGGCAGCATTAAAGTTTAACAAGGTTTTCTTCTGCCCCAATTAGAAATAGTATTTAGATCAGAATTTAAGAGTTCTAATGGCTTCATTACGTTTGTCGTTGAGGGATTGCTGGCATGGGGCGTTCTGATAAAACCTAATGAGAGTAGTTTAAGGTTGAGGTACCGTCTGCGTAATGGAAGGGATGGGAATTAAGGTACAGTTAACCCTCTCCGACATATGACCGCGATTTTTGAGCCTATATTGGGGATACTTTAAAGCCGTTTTGTTTAACCATCATGGGTATTTAGAAACCTTTAGTTTAGTTACTTCAACCTCTGCAGTTGTCTTTAGAGTTGAGCTGTGGGCAGAAAACTAATTTTGGAGAGGGTAATTATAATAGTGAGAGAACTCTATTTCTTATTGCTAATCTGGCAACCTCTGCGTCCAATATGTGCGTGCAGGGTGCATGAGATCATTTATAAAATTAGAAAGAGAATAGGAAGATAGTGACAGAGCCCTGAGGAACACCGGATTTTATAGGTGAGGAAGTGAAACAATGGCCGAGTCACAAACCGCGGCTTATGGAACGGCCCGGAAAGGAAGTTAGAGACAAAGGCACAGATGGAGGGATAGAAACCGAAGGCTGTAGTTTTAGAAATTAAAGATTTATTGCCAGACTCTATCGTAAGGCTTTCGAGTATGTTCTAAGTGGCAATAGAAACGGCCTCTCAACCGAAGTCCCGCAAGGAGGATGACCAAGAGTTTAGTAAGATATGAAAGAAGATCACCAGTAGAGCAGACGCCTTAAGGAAGGCCATACTGGCAGATACTGAGAGCAGATTATGAGAAGAGAAATGCTTAAGAAATTTGGAAGCAAGAAATAGTTTCAAAAACTTTAGAAAGACAAGAGATAAGAGCAACAATTGGACGATAGGTTGATGTGAGGGTGTGAGAGCGGTCACCCTTCTTTGGGACAGGTTGAATGTGAGCAAACTTCCAGCATGAAGGGAATACGTTAGAGGATATGACAGAGACTGAATAGAGTTTGCCCTAGGCAGGTGGTGAGTCAGCACGAAGCACAGTTTTTGAGAACAACAGGAGGAAACACCGTCCTGACCGTACGCCTTATTAGTGTGTAAGCCCAGAGAGGGTAGAAATTACATCGTTAGAAGAAATTAGGCATATTAGGGCATAAGTAAGAGAGAGGAGAGGCCGGGAGAGGGAGGAATAGCCACCGGAATCAAATCCAAGTGTGGAGTTTTCTAAGCAAAAGTTTTGAGCGAAGAGTTTAGTCTTTTGGTCCAGAGGAAGAAAGTGATGGTTGTGCCCATCAGAGTGGGAAACGGGAGGGAAAGACGAGGAAGAGATATTGTTGGAAGAGGTTTTTGGCTAGATGCCAGAAAGCTTGGGAAGAGCTAGGGTTGGATAGTTCAGTGCATTTTAGTTATTGATGAAAGAGTGTTTGGCAAGTCTGAAGAACAGATTTGGCTTGATTCCGGCCAGAAACATATGAAGAATGAGAGTCCTTGAGTTTTAAGGCTGTCGGTAAAACCGTTTGAATGTCTTCCCTCCTTATTGCGGACAGCAGTAGAACAGTAGATGCGTGAGTAAAACCCAAGATTTTTTAGCATTAGTCTGAGAGAAGGAGAATAGGAATGTATGCTTCCATGGCCCGGATAGGATTACCTCGGTAATGGCGGTCAGCACTCTCCCGAGGGTCCTCGCAACCAATTGGAAGCAGAAGTCTGTGGGTGTGTTTGCCATTGTATTTAGGTGGTTGGTCTTGGTTCGTGGAGGCTGCTGGCCCAGAATTGAGTGCCTCTCATGTCGCAGCATGGTCTTTGACTTTGATGGATTTTGGTTTCTTGATGTAGGTGATCTGTGGGTTGCAGTAGCTTGTGCAGCCTGTAATGGCGATTGTTCAGGGCTTTTTGTTTTGAATAGTCTGTAAGGTCCCTTATGATGTTTTTCAGCCTAGGTTAGAAGGCCCAGGCTGGGCTTGCGTATTCCATCACTGTATCTTATGTAGTTTGGTTTATATACTGTGGTGGTAGTTTCCTTTTCTTTGTTTTGTGTCCAAATTTTTGTGTGAGCAAGTGACCTGATGGCGTTAAGTTCTGGGTGTCCAGTTTTCTTTTTAATGTTTGTGTTGTGCTGTTTGAATGTCATATGAGTATCCATATGTTTACTCCCTGAGGATTTTGGGTGTGTGTGTAACTGTGTTAGGCGTGGTGTTGTTTATGGTGAGTGTGAGGGATGTATTCGTGTTTCCTCCTGTCCAACTTGTGAACATGTTTGCGGTGGGATTTGGCTGGGGTCCTTAGATTAAGTGCTTTGTTTTGTAGTGGCACCAGCCATGTAGTGTGTTGAGATAGGGTTGGAAGGAGATCTGTTGGCTACTTTTTGGGGTCATTGTGTGTGCATGTCGAGTGTTATGTCATCTGCCAATAGAGGCTAAGTTTATGTTTGGGGCGTATTGGGTGTAGTTATATCGTGCATGTAGCAGATTGAAGAGTGCGGGTGTCTAGGACGGATCCTTGTGGGACGCCGTTTGGAAAGTTTGTCCTGATCTTTAATAATGACTGACCGGCCAAAAAGATACCCCCCCCTTTTGCGAGCATCTTGCATCTGCCTGCTAGGAAGTTGGCCAGCCACCTTTTGTGTGTTTGGTTGTGCATGTTTGTGTTGTAGATTTTGTTTTAGTTAGGATGTGGCGGGGGAGTGGCATCGAAGGCTTTACTAATGTCCTATGTGTGGCTAATAGTGAGCTGTGTGGTGGTCCTAAGCTGAAGTTGATTTCGTCAAAAGCTCTTTGTGTACTGTCTGTGAGAAAGAATTTTTGTGGAGTGCCCGTGGCCTAAAGCCATGTTGTGTTGGAGCATAGGGGTAGGTCCAGTGATGTGTAATTTAAGTTGTAATACTAGGGCGGTTCCTTACTTTGGAAGGGGAGCAAAAGGAGTGTGATGGGGCAGTGCGAGGAGGGTAGCGTGGGTCTTTGGTTTGGGGTTTGGGGAATGTGATGATGATACCATGCTTCCAAATGTCCCGGGTAAAGTTTTAGTTGTGTGAAATACTTGGGTAGTTTGATATGTTATTGAGTGGCTTGTATGCCTTGTGGTCCCAGGTGTCTGAGGTGTATGTTGGCTTATGTTTTCTAGGCCACAGTTGCGGGTGAGTGGCTTGAATTTCTGATGTATATGCTTTGTCTGGTGATTGGTGAAGTGTGTATAGTCAGGGTCCTGTGGGGAATTGGTCTCTTACGTCGGATGACACGTCGGTCGTCTTTGTGAGGTTTTTAGGTGGCTGACATGTTAGAATGGTGATTGATGAGAGGTGTTTGCTTGTTGTTTACATGAAGGAGTAGAGTCTGTTGTTGTGATTGCAGCATGTGATTTGGTGTTTGTGTTGCTGTTATGGAAAGTGTGAATGCTGTTTAGTGTTTTTTTTGGTAAGAGTTTTTTTTGGGGTTTGTGTTTGTGATCAAGTGTTTGGTAGGAAGTTATTCCCATTTAGTTTTTGTTGTTCTTGTAGTTTTGTTGTTAAATTTTTTGGGGTTTGTAGTTGCTTGAAATTTGTTGTGTGATGTCTTGTGTGTGGGGTGCTGGGGAGTGTTTCAGTAGGTCACGTTGTCTGATGAGGTTTGGGATTTCTGGTGTGAAGGTTGGGGTTGTGTCCTTTTTCTGTTACCTCTTGGCATATTTGTTTTTCTTGTCACAGCGTTTTGGATAGTTTTATTGAGTCATGTGTACAGTCATTGTTGATGTTAGTGATGGGTGTACGGTTTAGAGTTGTGAAGTGTTGTTCTGTCCTCATTTGTGAATGCTTCCCAGTTAGCTCTTTTATAATTGGTGTATGTGGTTGTTTTTGTGGCTAGCTGTGGTGAGTCCTGGTTTTGTGGTGATAAGTGCATGCGGTGAGGTGGTCAGAGACGAAGGTTTCTGACCGGGGGGGGGGGGCCCTCCAGGATGTTGGTGGGGCGAGTTCTGTGAGCAAAAGTGGATGTCTGGAGATGATGGTTATAGAGAGCTTGGTGAGGAATATTTGTATGTTGCATGGATGGCGTTCAAGGATGATGAGGTTATCGGTTTGGTTTTTGGGGGGGGGGGAGTACCAGCCCTCTGTCTGTGTCGGGGTTGTCGACAAACCATGGCCGACGTCTTTGGTGTTGAAGTCACCACCCAGGACTGATGTGTTGGGGTGTTTGTGATGTGTTGTCAGTGTGGTTCCTGTATTCATTTGGTACTGTATGGGGATGTTTGGGGAGGAGGGGGGGGTGATGTGATGTTTTTATGAAATGGTTTATGTTGGAGTTGTTGCCAGTGCGTACTTGTTAATTGACTGTATTTCTGTCTGTGTTAGTCATTTGGGTGGGAGGAGGGATTTGGTTTGTACACTGTGGGGGGGTTACTATGTATGCATATTTTCCCCCTTTTTGTTCTTTGTGTACCAGGGTGATGAGTCCAACCGCCCCCACCGACAGCCCGTTCTTGTCTGATGGTGGTGAAATTATGAAAGTGTGGGTGTTTTTTGTGGTTGTGCGGAGTTTTGTTTCTTGTAAGATGGCAGTGTGTATGTTGTGTTGTTTTGATGAAGTTATGAGAGTTCGCGTGTTTCCTTTGTGTTTGATAGGGCCAATACTATGGTTCAGTTTGAAGAATGTTATTAGATGTTATGTGGGTGCTGGGGTAGAGGTAGACGGCTAGGCTAGGTTTTGGCAGATGTCCGTCCCCTGATTTTGCTTGTGTTGTGACTTATTCTTGTTTTCCCACTGTTACCGTGAGGCTTTTGACCTTGTTTTCTAAGCTTTTGTGCTGAGTACCTCCCTGCTGTGGGGAAGGCCGAGGGTCCTGAGAGGGACTGTATGTGAGCAATGTTAGCATAAGGCTTGCCTTCCAGTCTTTTGTTTGGAGTAATGGTTTCTTGAACGAGTCCTTCTTAGGCTAGGAGGTACTCCTGCGCGCAGATCTACCTTACCAAATGTGTATACTTGCTCTCCATTTCATCCTAAATTTAAGAGAGAGTCAGTCAGACAGGGGAAAAAGAGTCAACCCGGCGACCAATGTCTTTCCGGTAATTTCTTAACCATAAACACCCTCAAGTCCTGGCATGCTCGAACATCCTCCAGTAAGGGCTATTCCTATGTCACCTAGGGACTGGATTGAATTTTGTAAGAGCAGACCGCCGTGACAAACTCCGTGGCCTGCCTTACATTTTGATTTTCAATAGCTGAGATAGTCCGCGTGTGAGTGGACTGTGCTATTTTGGCGGATTACAATATATTGGAAAAAAAAAAAGTCTATAGGTTTTTGGTGTTCTTAATTTGGAAATCTCTATCAAAAGTGAGCTGGGGAGGAGTCCGTAGAAAAGGTTCCCGCTTAACTCATAGAGAGCAAGCTTGGGGGCCGAAAGAAAAATCAAAGAGAGCTTGGGACAACCCCTCCCGCCTTATTTATGGGGTAGTGAGAACCAAGAGTTGGTTTTCACTGAGGAATTTGGTGGGATAGTTAGTGGTAATGGTAAGCTGCAAACTGTTGCGCCTCTGCTTCCCAGTCCCCCCCACGGACCCACACCTACCTGCCCCACCTGCAACACTGGACTGTGTGTTTGGTCTAGCGCCGGAATTGTATCCAATTCCGGCATTAATGCTTCAGAGCTTTTATGTCATTGACGCCGTCATATTTTGTCCAGTCTGCAAACAGTCTTTGCAGATTATGCAGGGGGCAAAGCCAGAGTTGACGAATATACAAAGAAATCAGGGTTATAGACATTGGGTATAGCCTTAATAGTAACATCTAGTAGCCTACCTTGCATATCCTTTGCTCTGAGTTTCTTTGCTTTTGCTCACCTCTATGGTCCGTCACTCGGACCGGAATCTCTCCCGATATTGTGTGTCTGTGCCATGGTGAACGTTCTTGGCTATAGCCGGAACAATATGAGCATTCAGGCCCATATAGAAGTGGACATTCGTAGTTGTCAAGGCGGCGGACATTGTTGTGTCACTCGCCGTGGTGGTCATTTAGTTGACGTTAAGAGGGGGTATGGCAGTATTAGATTGAAATCCGGTAGGTTGTAAGGGCCTCACTGTTTATCCAATCGGGGGAGCTACCCTTGCCGTAGTGGAAGGGACCTGAGAACTCGGGATATGATACAGTCCTCATTACTTTATGCAAGATATCATTAAGGTCATCTGTAGCACATATTAATTTGAGATCCCCGGGAAGACTCTGAACCCGCCTCAGAGCCTTCCTCGTTCACTGTGTTGTCCTGAGGATATTTCTAGATCTTCTACATCCTCTGGGACTTCCACAACCTCCGGCGTTTTCTGCCTTTGTAAAACTACCGGCTCATTCAAAGGCCACACTAAGTCCGGACTGAGGAGGGAATATTATCATTGCCCCTCTGTCTGTCTTGGCCCTGCACCCAGTTTTGTGCCTGTGGTGGTTCCAAATGTCTCCAAACACTTCCTGTTAGGCACGGCGGTAGGTTGGAGTCCTGTATAATACTAGCCTGTGACATATCATAATGTTGGACGGTACATGGTGTATAACCCCTATATTGTTCCGCCAGCACCCGTTGTGACACTATTGGTGGACCCGTTCGTGGTGCAGCCAAGATTTACCTTAGGTATAGCAAAGTCCTTGAGCCCATCCCTGGGATTCGACTCAGTCTCCTCAGTCCCCGCCTCCGAGTTTCCTGATTGGACAAACACGGAGGCAGAGGCGGAGGAAAGTGGCTGCGGCGCCGGCGTAGGCTGGCGCCGAGACAGCGTCTCATCCGTGCGGGAACTTTTATGTCCACTCACTGATTTAGGGGTCGAAGTCACAGATTCTTCCCGCCTTCTTTTACTAGACTTAGCCATCGATTCTACTGAAGACTGGCGCTCTCGTCTACGAGGTGATCTTGACCTGGACCTCGTCTTGGTCCTCGTCGTAGGGGGTCGTCCTCGTTTGCGGCGGTCAGGGGGGGTTGCCTCGTCGCTGTCGCTACTCTCGCTACTAACTAATTTCTTAGACAAAGCTTTAGTTTTAGCTTTCGATTTGGGAGACGACCTAGCTGACGTTGCTTTAGACACTGGAGAGAGATTTAATCACTAAGTGTTCCCACAATGTTTCGTCATCACACATTAATGCCTTATAGGCCACATCTTTTGCGTAGATATTGAAGATAGTCTTAATCTCCTGAAGGGCTACAAGGCACGAATGGTCCTTCTTCTCAAACACGTTTGACCGGAGTTCTGAGCAAACCGTGCATTTCTTAGAAAGCCAAAGTCCTCTAAATCTGTCGAGGCACTTTACACATCTTATACAATATTCATGGGCAAAGACCGGGAGAAGAGGACAGTTAAGTGTAGCGCACAGAGTAAAGCAAGGCATGATGGAGCTAACGACACCCCCCCCCCCCCCCCCCCCCCGCCATGATCGGCTTCCTCACCTGCTGCCTGAGATGCTACTGGAGTGACGAAATCTGGAAATAAAAATTTCCAGGAATCAAGGCTCATAAGGATAACCTGAGAGGTGTTAAAACATCCTATCCTTCAAGTCCGCCGGAAAATTAGCTATAGCGCACTGCTACTCTAACCTTCCGCTTGAATTGTCTTAGGAAAACTTAATTTCCTCTTGAACTGCTTACCTGTGACAAAGTGCCACTGGCCCAATTATTCCGTGAAAACTATCTGTTGACTATGGTCTAGATAGAAATAACCCCACTAGACTGTTAGCGCCGGGCCAGGAAAGTACACTAGACTGTTAGCGCCGGGCGAGGAAAGTCATGCCGCGCTAGGCTATCGGTTTGGGCGAGTTCGCTCGGCGGGCCGAGATTACTCCCTTAGGAATTTAGCATTTTCCGCCGGGAGGTTCGTGGTACTGCACACCACGCCGGGATTTTTTGGCTCAATCCTTTCGCCGACGAGGCGAGGATAGGCGTCAGTACGTAGAAAGATCGCCGGAAGGCAAAGAGCCAAAAACATTGGGAGGGTCGACTTATATGTGAAAGTCAGACCTCCCCAAAACACCCCACACCACCATCAGAACGTCTCCTGACTCCCTGTTTACGTGTTAAATATACATACACATATAAACGAGGGATATACTGTATCTTAGGGTTATAATAGTATAATAATAATATTTATTAATAATATCAACCCCTATACCCTACGGAGACCCCTAATGAGGCTGGCCACGAGGCTTGTAGTAATCGTACATCTTGTAGTTTACCTTACCTCCTGAAGACACTGCTGCGACAACTGGCGTGGGGGCCCCGCGAGAGGGGCAAAGCAGGCTCAAACCATGGAAAGTCCCACACCACGTGTGACAACTCTTAGACCAGGGCGTCTGCTATAATAATTCAAAAGCAACTGCCTCATATAGATGGTCAGAAGCCTATTACTGCGGATAGATGAGCCTCCTAACTAGTAGCTGATAGCAATTTCTAAGGCGCAGAAAACATAAACAAAAAACACATGCGGCGCTGATCCTGGAAGATTGTAGGCGCCTGCTCAATAGTACCCTATTTTAACACTTCCCTGCGGGCATACCAATGGGGTAGCCTGTGCTAGCTATTCTAAACCTGTTCAATACAACTTAGTAAAATACAAATGAGCAAGGACTCACTAGAAGCGAGCGAACGAAGAATGTGTCAGAGCACAGGCACACACGTCCTACTGGGATGGTCGCGGGGAAGGGAAGGCGGAATGGCGTCTCTCTTGCCACGGTCTGGGCTAAAATCCACGAGATGGAAAGCTATAGCAAAACAAGTTTTGAGTTTATTTTTTCTCTTTTATTTTTTACGAAGTTTTTTCGTAGTGCGTACCCCAATCATAAGACGATTCCATAAGAGAAGTTGCGTTACACTTATGACGTGTAGTACTCCGTTTCCCACGGCGGGAGTTTCAAACTGGCTGCCCGCGGGCGCTTGAAAGGAGGTTATTATACTAATAGGCATATCGTCAATGATGGAGGGGCCACTAATAAATATTAGCTTATCAATACGAATTATTCTCCCTAATTTATCGCTATATCATAATAAGTAATAATAACTACTATCATAATAGTAATTGGCGCCTAAACAACATCAGAATGCATCTGTGAACGAAGTCCTAATGGAATATGTCACGAAATGATCGAGAATTAACGTAGATACAATCGAGCACGGCAAAAGTCTGGTGGCCGTTGGCAACTCGATCTGTGAATGGTACCATACATAGGACAATTTTAACTAGAGACCAGCGAGGAATCGAAGCTCCAATGCAATTTTATTTTTTCCGGCTATATGGTAATTTAGGTTATTTCCAATGTTCTCTACTTTAATTTACTAATATATGAATCATTATGCGATAGGTAAGACATCCCTTCGTTTTCCATGGAGATGATAGGGCTATTATTGGGAAACATATTAGAGAAACTGGCACCTCCACAAAATGACAAAGGGAATTAGTTTGACTGAGGGTGGAATTGTGAAAATATAGGTACGCAATACCACATCATCGTGGTATATATACCACAGTGACGTCACGATATTTATCCCCTCAAAAACAAAAAATTGCATATATATATATAGAACCCAGTCACCTAATGTTTTTTTACATAGGAGTATGTTGTACATTGACAATGACGATTCTGGGGATACTCGAGTACAAATATGTTATGAGCTATGCCCTTTAATGTATGTATGCATGTATGTTTAGGGTGGATGTTGTACGGCAATAAGATAAAGAGTCAAGGATACTTCAGAGATTATCAGAGGAGATGTTTTATAACTTCTAATATCAGTAAATCTTTGTTTGACTTTATGATAGTGTGTACTATTATGAGGAGGCTTCTTTAACCTTTAAAAGGCGAAGCTATGGTATTTGAAAGTGCCCGCCAGGCGAACGTATTGAGGCTCATTCCAGACGAAAATCATCATTATCCGATAAAATCGTTATTACTTATTCATATCCGCCTATTTTATGTTTAATATGAAGATATTAACATGTATTTTATGTTTAATATGAAGATATTAACATGTATTTTATGTTTAATATGAAGATATTAACATGTATTTTATGTTTAATATGAAGATATTAACATGTATTTTATGTTTAATATGAAGATATTAACATGTATTTTATGTTTAATATGAAGATATTAACATGTATTTTATGTTTAATATGAAGATATTAACATGTATTTTATGTTTAATATGAAGATATTAACATGTATTTTATGTTTAATATGAAGATATTAACATGTATTTTATGTTTAATATGAAGATATTAACATGTATTTTATGTTTAATATGAAGATATTAACATGTATTTTATGTTTAATATGAAGATATTAACATGTATTTTATGTTTAATATGAAGATATTAACATGTATTTTATGTTTAATATGAAGATATTAACATGTATTTTATGTTTAATATGAAGATATTAACATGTATTTTATGTTTAATATGAAGATATTAACATGTATTTTATGTTTAATATGAAAATATTAACATGTATTTTATGTTTAATATGAAGATATTAACATGTATTAGCAGTAATATGAAGATATTAACATGTATTAGCAGTAATATGAAGATATTAACATGTATTAGCAGTAAAACAAGTGAGAATAGTATTTTATGTTTAATATGAAGATATTAACATGTATTAGCAGTAACATGTATTAGCAGTAATATTAACATGTATTAGCAGTAACATGTATTAGCAGTAATATTAACATGTATTAGCAGTAATATTAACATGTATTAGCAGTAACATGTATTAGCAGTAATATTAACATGTATTAGCAGTAATATGAAGATATTAACATGTATTAGCAGTAATATGAAGATATTAACATGTATTAGCAGTAATATGAAGATATTAACATGTATTAGCAGTAATATGAAGATATTAACATGTATTAGCAGTAAAACAAGTGAGAATAGTATTTGGGGGGTGAAAAAGACGAAGTATTGCCGACCGGTTCATTCATGAGAGTAGAGCCGGCGCGGCACACACCCTCCCCCTCTCACTTATCGATCGACACTGATGTCTTGCTAGTGAAATCTCTCTCTTGCTACTATCTATCTCTATATGCCTCCCCTTCGACCTTGAAACCGAGAGGGGGATATTGGCGCGGAAAATAAACCGATAAACAAGGGAATAAGAGGAAAAATAGGTGATAATTGAAGGAGGGGTTTGGACACATGTGGAGGAGTGATAGGAGGGATGGAGGGGAATTATCTCAATTAATCACATATTCTTTTGTTTTGAGTGCCACTGGGGTCTTTTAAAAGGCATTTTTTAGGCCTTGGATCTTAAGAGTTCCGTCGCCTTCGCCCAGTAAAACCTCTTAAGAGTCTCCGTTCCCGGGTTAATATAAATATAGGGACTCTGACAGAGGCATATTCACTCAAAGTACTAAGGCCAAATTATCAAATGTATTTCCCAGGTGTATCAGGGAAGTTAACGTTTCGTTTTATCTTCTTCGTGTTCTTCGGCATCATGGCTGGGGACCTCTGCTTGTTATTGTTATGCCCTGATTTTATTCAAGTTTAACTATTAGTTAGGGTGAGTTCTTTCGAGACTGGAATATCCAAATTCATACAAATACATATAAGAAAGACAATAGGGATACAGATAATATCGAATTATGGTTTGCAATACAGTTTATTCACTTAAGTCCTAAATACATAACTGAGGGCTAAAGATGCTATCATAAGTAATTCATAGGGTACAACTCTCTTCAATTTCTCCCAGCACGATCGCGGATCTAGATGGAGCTCAGGTATATTCAATTCAACTTGGATAGGTAATATTCTATGTAGAGAATTATACGCACTATTCTCTTCTTGAAAGCTTATGATAAAGATACTAAATTCAGGTTCTATTTATATTCACAATATCTCTTGACTTAACTTCTGTTCGTGGATAATAGTGGACGATGTGATACACGTTCCTATTGTCGAGACTCGTAAGTAACTCGACAGTTTAGGTTAGGTAAACATACTGGAAGTTCAAATTAGGCGCCAGTATTAGGCTAAGTTATATATCTATATAAAAGATATTTATTAGTGGCCCCTCCACCATTGACAATTATGCCTATTACATAAGGCTACCTCTTCAAACGCTCATACGCGTAGTTTGAATCTACCGCCGCAGAGCTCAGAGGAACCTTCATCATAAGCACATGCAAAATCACTCATGGTTCGTCTTTATGATTGGGTTCTCACTACGAAAAAACTTCGTAACAAATAAAAAATAAAAATAAAATAAGAATAACTATTCATAAGCTTTCCATATTCCATGGATGTACTTTTGTGGATTCTTGGACCCGACGCTGACTAGCGCATCTATCCGCCTTCCTTGCTCTGCGTTCACCCCACCCAGACGTGTCCCACACAGTGCTCCGCTTGTTCCGCATTCTTGCGTCCCTAGTGAGTTTTTTCTCATTTGTTTACTCTGGGATGTCTTGAGTAAGGTTAGGATTAGCTTAGCAGGGGTGTCATGGGTGGTTTTCTCGCAGAACAAGTGTATTTTGGGTCGTTTTGTTGGGGCGTTTATTTCGGACGGACCCTCGTGGTCGAGTTGAGGACGCCCTCAAACTATTTTTCGTGTTTAGCCTTCTTTAGTCCTAGCTGGTTAGGAGGCTTTAACAACGCGATGTCGGGCTTCTAGCTATCTTTCAGATGGAGTAGCCTATGTTGTTTTTTCTTCACGTAGTGGAGTTCTTTCTGGGTCCCGAGTCAGTGTTACCCTTACCGGGTTTTTTCTACGATGTTGATGTGGCAACGGTTCCAGTTTTGGTGGGATGGAGTGCTTTTCGATTGTGTTTCGACGTCATTAAGTGTTTTTTTCCGTTTTCACCAGGCCTAGCCAGCCACTCGTAGTTTTTCACATATGCAAGTGTTTTCATTGTTTATTATTATAAAAATGTATTCATGTGTCATGTGTGTCCTGGATTAGTTGTGATTGGCTGATCCAGGAGCTTCGGACTGTGTCTGATTATGTTGATCAGATTGCGTTCTGATTGGTGTGGGTTGCCTTTCCGGCGGTTTTTCTCGATTGCTCCGAGAAAGCCGTTTTGTTTACCGGGTTTTAGTCAAGTTGGTTAAAATCGGTTGTTACCCCGGCGAGTTGGGTAGTTTGAGGGCTCATCAGAAACTGCGTTCTCTGTGGTCGAGCCTGTGATCAGGCTTCCTGTGTTTTTCCCGGCGACGTGGGCCCCACACATTTATCTAAGGTGATCATGCTGACACCTGTTGGATATGGTTTTCTCGGCTTTTCTAAGCCATTGAAACAATGCTGTTTGTTTGTTTGGTCTTTCCATCCCGGCGACCTTTTTACAAAGAGGTCTGGGGTAGGTACAATTGGTTTGACATTTTATATGAAACCCGGCGGTTGTACCTTCGGATGGTTATATTAACGGATTTGCAATTCGCTATGGTTTGCCAGACAATTGATTAATACAATAGGGTATCACGGCCTTCAAGACGGCGATCTATGAGGGCTTCTGGGAGAAGTCGGATTAGAGATTAAGATAGGCTTAGACTTTTTATGGGATAAAAAGATGCCTGAATCTTACTAGTGTTTCAAGTGTAAAAGGATACTTGAAAAACTTTATCTTTAATAAAGGTATGCTCATCTTTATGAAGACTCAGAAGATATGCTTAAATCTTTTGGACAGGTAAAGATATGCTGAAATCTTTAATATGAAACTAAAAGGTCAACGAAAAGTAGTGGTTGAGGGCTACGATTCGTTGACCGGCGGTTTTATGACACATGTTTTTGTAACATTTTGGGGTAACCTTATGAGCATTAATTCCTGGAATTTTTCTCTTTCCAGGGCGGAGTACCGGCGTGACGCCGGATGACCAGGTAGATCCCGGGGGTGGGTAGAGTTCCGCCAGTCTCTATCATGTCGGCACTAGAACCTCTCATTGCTTTATGTTCAACGCCGTTATGCTCAGGTATCCCTATCTTTGCACACAAGCTGTGCATCAAATGTGTTAAATGCCTCGATAGGTCACGGGGGATATGGGTGACACAAAATTACACTATTTGCAACCTCTTAAGTGTTAACATTTTAGTTCACAAAGATAATACTGCGGCGGTGGCTTTGCAAGAGGTAAAACAACTTCTTGCTACCTATTCAACAAATGTAGCACATAAAGCTTTGCAATGTGATAACCTTGAGCTTTGGGAGCTATTAACCCGTTGAGCCCCGGCTAGTTATAATATTTTGTTCACCCCAGTCCCAAGCCATTTTCACTTATTTTTTTTGTTTGCTAAAATGGAAGACAAGGATGAGAAATGAAAAAAAAAAACAAAAAAAAATCACCTCTGACATTTTTTTTTGGGGGGGGGGCCGGGGGGTGGTGGGTGGGGGGGGGGGGAGCTTCAAAACAATTTGTTGAGCCAAAATGGAAGAGAATGGTGAGAAATGAACACAAATAAAAAAAAACTCATTTCGGTAATTTGGGGGCGGGGGGGGGGGGGGGGGTTTCAATAGTTCGTCTCCCCCGCATGACCACCCGCGGAGCACTAGGGTAAACTGAGTATGGCATTGTACGGCATACATCCTAAGGAGTATCTCACATAAATCTCAAGCCTCTAGCTCCCATACGACCGGAGTAATGAAGGTTCAAAGTGGCGGTAAACTAGGGGTGTAAACTATCCCCACTAAGCCCACCACCACCAGCCGCGCGGCTGTCTCGGCCCGCTCACACCTACTGGCCCGGCTCCCCCACACACTACGGTACCGCCCCCTCCTATTCTCCCGCCATTTCCTACCTTACGAGCCACGTAAGTGTTTTTTATATGTCGGACGCACGTGATGCGTCGCTGGGAGTTGGTGATCAAAGACTGCCGACGCAACACGTGCGACGCTGGGTCTCAACGGGTTAATTGTTAAATATGCCCCCCCTAAATCTAAGATACGTGCACGTAAGACCTCAGAGACTGGGCGGGGACAGGTTACCACACCCTCCCCTGGTAAATCTAAGAGGCCTCGCTCACCGTCACCCTCGGCAACGGCGACAAGGTCCAAATCAAGGTCACCCCTGAGGAAGCAGGTGAAAGCTTCGGGCCACTCTGCTTCACCTTCAAAGAAGAGGAAACAGGAAGATAGTAGGGAACCTAAAGACATTACTAGAACTAAACATTAGTCTAGTAGGAGTCATAAATCATCCAAAAGGGATCCTCCGGCGCGAAGGGACTCACGGCTGTCGCCGGAGCCTGGTACCCCGCTTTCTGCCTCTACCCCCACCAAGTCTAACGTCCAATCTGACAGGTCGGGGGTGGAGTCAGAGAATGTGGTGGAGGATGCCCCGGCGGACATTTCATCACCTGATATTCATGCTTGTTCTACCAGGTCACGTGTGTCAGTCTCAGATTTAGAAGTGTCTTACGGAAACTATAACCCTCTAGGGGGCTCGGGTGAGGGCTCCCATTTGGAGAGTTTCCCAGGCTCGCAAGCGAGTATCAGCCACAGCCAAGGTGTATGGCGATACTCTCAGCCCTGGCAGGACGGCACACATCCTTTGGTGTCTCAAGTAGTGGCTGACGTCCACCGGGATGCCGAGGTACCATCTTCTATCCCAGATTTAACATGGCGGCATGTGGAGGTCCCGGCTTCGGCGGGATCTTCCCATGATAGGCCAGACTTAAGGGATGAAGAACAGCATTCTCTGGTCTCAGAGATGGAAGTTGAAGAGTCAGGTCACCATCTAGAGGACTCTCAGGGTACTGTCGAATCTCCACGGAGTTCGTCATCTGCTAGGTATGTAACTGCAGAAGAGATTGATGGATTACTATTAATGCACTTAATAAGTTCTTTGGCCCTACGCCGGAAACTCCTACAGTTGGTACGGGAGCTCCCGCGACGTTGACGAATGTGCGACCTCTGGCTACATCCATTGCTTTAGCTAAAATACCTAATCCTCCTCTTGTGTCAGACTCGATTTCAAATGTGCCAGGCACAGCAGCTCTCACTACTTCCAATGTGCGAGTCATATCAGACATAACTCCCCCCCCCCCCCCCCTTTAGACAAGGCACCAGTCAAAAAAGGAGCTATGCCTCTTTTATACGGGCCTGATGAGTCATGGGTAGCAATGTTACCAACTAAGCCAGAGGCAGCACAAGCTACTATTTCGGGGGAGCTCCCTGTACCACATGAGTGGGTAATCCAAGGCAATAAGTCTAGAAAACTCAGAGCATTGGATAGTCAAGGAAATGTTTTAGATGTTCATATTAAGGCCATTCCAAGTTATTATAACCATGACTTTTGTGTGTATGCATCAACACCTGCCCTACCCCCTGCCTCAGCTTCAAAGCTTTTTTCTGACTGGACTAAGAATGATGGCTTTAACGACATCAAGGCACTTTCGGCTTTGATGCCGGAGTTGGATATGTTTCCAATCACAGACTCAGCCTCTAATCCAGTCTTGCAGGTGGGGCAGTTGGGTACGGGACCTTGGGTGGAATGGGAAACAGAGGCTCAAAATTTTGCCACTACTTTTACTTCAAATTCTTCTCACCAAATCCCTCAAGACCACCATACTTGGTTCTCTCTTCCGGTTTTTAGTGCCGGAGGAGTCCCCTCTGCTTTGTTTAATTTCTTGGCTGCCCCTAAAATCAATTTGTGCGAATTAAAAGATCCTTTTAGCACGCCTTCCCCAGCTCACCTAGACCGCGAGTTTAGGTTAAGAGGAAAAGCGTTTAGACTGTTTTCACAATATATTGTTACCCAGCAAGTAACCAAGTCTATGTTACGCTCTTCTCAGGCAATCGAAGCTGCGGAAGTCAGGAAGGCCATTGAACTTTCCCGGCGCTTGCTTCTCCAAACTTCCATTCAGTCTGTAGGAGATATTCGGACGGCCTTATTAGAGGCGGTTCGAGCAAGGCAGGATCTGAGGATGTTCTTAGTAAAGAAACTTCTTGACCGTATTGCAAGCCAAATAGTTCTGTCTCCAGTTCTAACTCCTTCTTTGATTTCTCCAGCAGTTTGGAAGACTGTTTTCAATATGGCACAAGCATTCAAACAGAGTCCCTCTCAACCTAAGAAGCCTACCTTCACTTTCCCTAAACCCAAACCAGTTTCAAAAGCTCAAGCTAGTGGGTCGAAGCCTTTTCATCAGCCTAAGTCCCCTTCCAACCAGGGACAGGCTCAAGTCAGGTATAAACAGGGTAAATTCTCAGGTAAAGGCCACAGGTTTCACCAACGACCAGGTCAGGGCCCGCCTCCAGCCAAACCCAGCCAGTCGTCCAAGAGTACACCACCACCAGCAAAAAACTAAGGTCTCTCTCACTCCCGGGGCCAGTCAAAGGCGTGTTGGAACAGAGAGTAGTCCAGCCGGTGAACCCCAGTCTGCTAACTGGGTCATTCCGGGCGTGTCATCAGGCATGGCCATTAAGATCATGGGCGAGGACTGTGGTACGCAAAGGCATCACTTGGCAGTGGCTCCGGCGACCTCGCTTATGTCAGCTGACAAAGGCCAATCATGTTTCTTTAGAGGTGGAGTCACTAGTTCAGGAGATGATTACCAAGAGTGTCATTATCCCAGTCCCCCCGACTTACCCGGTGTTTACATCCAAACTATTTCTAGTCCCAAAAAGGGACAGTATTCAGATGAGACCAGTCGTAGACCTGTCTTATTTGAATCTCCACATTCACAACGTGTCCTTCAGGATGCTGACAGTGAATCAAATCGGGCTAACACTTCCGCCGGAAGGGTGGATGTGTTCATTAGACCTGACAGACGCGTATTGGCACGTCCCGGTAAACAAGAGATTTCAAAGATTTCTGGCTTTAAGAATAATTCATCAGACTTATGTCTTTCAAAGGATGCCGTTTGGATTGAACCTAGCGCCACGCATATTCACAAAATTAGTCCGGCAAGCCCTGATGCCCATTTTAGAACAGGGGATCAGGATCTTGTGGTATCTGGACGACTGGCTGGTGGTGGCAGAGACGGAAAAGTTATGCAACACTCATGTCAACATTACGTTAAACCATGTCAAATCTCTAGAATTCAAGGTCAACTTGGTAAAGTCAAACCTTGTTCCCTCACGAGTAATTCAGTGGATAGGGCTGGTCTGGGACACAGCGTCTCTCACTCTGTGTCAGAGTGTGGACAATCGAAACAGATTTCGCAAACAAATGTTTATGTTTCTCCACAGCCTGACTACGACACGGAGACTCTGGGAATCTCTAGTCGGTTCTCTCAACTGGGTTCAACTAACTGTGAAGTTGGGCCGGTTGAAAGTCAAATGTTTAATCTTGGAGGGCAACAAATATTTCCCACTATTACCGGCGGGAACATTATGGCCTATCCCAACATTAATACACTGCTTACTAGCGGTCTGGGCGAAGAGGGAAGTGTTGCACTCAGTCATGTCATGGACCTCTCCTCCGCCGACGGTATGGGTGGACACGGATGCGTCAGGGACGATAGGTTGGGGCTTTCAGTCAAACCTCGGGCATCAGGGTCAAGGGCTTTGGTCCCATTCAGAAACCTCCCACATAAATGTAAAAGAATTAATAGTCCCCTTGTATTTCCTTCAGGTTCACGGTTCTACTTTACAGGAAAAATCGGTGGCTTTCAGAATGGACAATCTCAATGCAGTCCACTGCATTCAGAAACAAAGGTCAACGAGGTCTCGGAAGTTGCTAGACGTGTCAGAAAAGATTTTTGTTCTAGCCGACAAGCTGAACATTCATCTTCATGCATCATATCTCCCAGGCGTAGCAAACGTCTGGGCAGACGCTCTGTCTCGGAGACGGAGCACAACGGTAGAGTGGGCACTCAAGCAGAACGTTTTCGATCAAATAATTGCAGAGCCTTACCGTCCACAAGTGGATCTGTTTGCGTCAGAGGAGAATCACAAACTCCCTCGGTACCTCACACGCCGGACATTAACGCCGGCGGGGGGGGCCCGATGCATTGGTGACGGATTGGATCATGTGGAGTTCCATTTATCTGTTTCCGCCACCAGACGCTTCTCTAATGTGCCACGTAGTTAACAAACTACAAGATTATCGAGGCGTAGTCTCGTTAATCGCGCCCCTGTGGCCGGCGCAGTTGTGGTACCAGCAATTGATAACATGGTGCCCGAACCCGGTGTCGCTCCCGGTCGGGTATTTCCACTTAGACACGATTGGCAACCTAAAGACCTCGCTGACTTTTGCATTGTGGACATTCAGGAGGCCAAGTGGTTAACGCCGTATGGTAGAACCGTGACAGATAAATTTATGAATCAGTACACACAATCTACCAAGAGGCAATATCAATCTCATTGGCAGTCCTTTACTTCTTGGATAGTTAGAACAGAACAGACAGTACCTTCGGTGGCATTAGTTTTTAATTATTTAAACTATTTGTTTGAACAGAAACGTCTATCTGTAGTGACTCTAAAAAATCACTTAACAGCTATCAGGGTGCCATTCTTTGACCTTACAGGTCTAACCATACCACAAGCGGAAGAAACAGGTTTCATGAGAGCATGCTTCAAACTCCGCCCACCTCCCCGTCAGCTCATGCTGACGGTCTCTTGACAAGGCGTTATCCTTGCTTCATTCCCGTCTGTATCAGAATACAGTCGATTTTGAATTACTATTAAAAAAGGCTGTGTTCCTTATGGCTTTGGCAACGGGTAACAGGGTGTCTGAGCTGGCGGCGATGAGCAACACCCCTAATTGCATAAGGTTTGGTAGACTAAATGATTGCATTCATATTGCACCTTCCCCAGGGTTCATCGCCAAGAATGAACATAGTGAACATGTTTTCTCAGAGTTCACGGTGCCGGCGTTGAAACGGGGTAAAGTGCACCATAATTTGTGTCCTGTACAAGCTTTAACCAAATATATGAGAGTGGCACCTCTTAACCACCAAGGTGCTTTATGGGTATCGAGTACAGGTAAAAGATTAATGAAACGAAAAATGGCTTCTCTGCTAGTCGAAGTCATTAAAGAGAGTAATCCCGGTGTAGTGGGTAGGGCCCACGATTTACGCAAATGGGCAGTATCTTAACGTTTTCTAAAAAAAAAATCTGTTGAAGACATAGCTACTACTCAACTATGGGCTTCAAATCATACGTTTTTGACTCGATACCTGTCGATAGCACTAGACAAACCATCAATGCCGTGTATAGCGTTACGGCAAAGGGTCTAGATGGGTCTCTAAGTCACTAATTGTTTAGGTTAAGAAAGAGGGGGGGGGTGCAGTCAGTGAAACATAAGACACCCTAGACCCCGCCGGAGGATATGTACAGAGTATACGAGCTGTGATACAATGTATAAGTGTTGTGATTAAAAATTTATCTGTAGTAATGCCTACAGGAAATGTTGTTGAAGTACAATGGATGTAGTACAACAATGGTTTCTTTCAGTGGGATACACTGTTGAAGCAATTTAATTTTAAGAGTTCTCGGTAGTTGCAACTACGAGTAGCATTTTAGTAAGTACATCTGCGATAGTACAAGAATTAATTCTATTTTTGTGTCTAATTTTAAGGAATATACACATTAGAATAATGGGGTTTATATGTGCACATGTAAACATAAAGTTTTATTTTTCACCACTTAATTTAAGTGGGGTGCCTTTAACTTTCAGATCTGGGAACAGATTCTCATAGTTACCCTTTTCTCCTCAAGCAGGCTTCTTTAAGCACGCCCCTGCTTGTACCCCTTTGTATATGTTGTATAAAGTTTATACATAAATATATTATTTTTTACAAAGTAAGAATACTATGTGGTTGTTTGATTATCTGCCTATTCTAGTTGCAATGGTTATGATATGATTACGAATATCCCCCTCCAGTCTTAGATATCAGGCATAATCGTCAATGATGGATTAAATTATAGGTTTGACTCCTGCAAGGAGATAAAGAAAACCTAATATTTAGTAGTGGCCCCGTAATCATTGACGACTGGGGCCCTCCCGACCATCCCCTTCCCATTCGTTGATGTATTAAGGATTTTGGTATACTTGATATGTCAGTGAAGGCGGATAGATGCACTAGTCAGCGTCTGGTCCAAGAATCCACAAAAGTACATCCACGGAATATGGAAAGCTTATGAATAGTTATTCTTATTTTATTTTGATTTTTTATTTGTTACAAAGTTTTTTCGTAGTGAAAACCCAATCATAAAGACGAACCATGAGTGATTTTGCGTGTGCTTATGATGAAGGTTCCTCTGAGCTCTGCGGCGGTAGATTCAAACTACGCGTATGAGCGTTCGAAGAGGTAGCCTTATGTAATAGGCATAATCGTCAATGATTACGGGGCCACTACTAAATATTAGGTTTTCTTTATCTCCTTGCAGGAGTCAAACCTATAATATACTATTTCGTATTAAGTTTATATGGGTTTATTATCCATTATTATATCGGGTTGTCATTATAATAAATCCGGTATATCTTGTAGTTAGTTAAATGACGCATTGGTAGATAAGATAACTGCGCATGCTTCATATTCGGAAACCTGAGGGTCCCTCGCTCCAAGACAAACTAGAATCGCTTTAGCTACGACCTCATCAAGATCTCCTTCTAGCCGCTCCAATACAACCACCTGTTTCCTGCTAAGTCATCCTAATCCTTATATCTTAGTGGCCACTATATCTTCTATCTATTCCTACCACTATCATTGAGCTATCTATCCCTATCAACAAATAAAAGTAAGTTAACTCCTGTGAGTTTATAGGTAAATTCCGCTTTGTTTACTATCGAATTCTCACAAATGGTCCTTCGATACCTCTGACTTTTGCCTTATGCTATCTATTCTTCTTTGTCTTTTCTTTCTTTTGCTTTCATATTGTCTACTATTTCCTAGCTATTCCTTCTTTCTGTTCCCTATTTCTGCTTCCCTGGTGTCCCCTGTAGGTTTGTGGGCTGGGGTTTGTTGGCTTTGGCCTAATTTCCGCCGGGTCCCGCTTATTTTGCCTGACCATATGAGCCGCCGCCATGTGTTTCCGACTGGCGCCTTTGGCGGGGGGGTTGGGGAGGACTTTAACCGGGTGGTAACTCGGTCTCTTCATCGCTACCCCAAGCCTATTAGGAAGGTCTCTATTCTAGGCCATAGCTACGTCAGGGAGGTCTATGTGGATAAGCCTGTGTTCCACCCATTTTTTGAGGTTAGGACTTTTTCCCAAGGGGGTGCTAGGGTGGACAATATCCAGTCCTCTGCGGCCTGGGAGAACTACGTCCGATACCAACCGGACCTGACCTTCTTAGTCTTGGGAGGAAACGATATCCATCCCGAGACTGATATACGCTCTGTCGCCAACGCCATCCAGGATCTCGCTAAAGAGATTGAATCAATCTCAGGGGCCTGTAAAATAATAGGCCTGGAGGCGAGACCGGCGCCCCGCGGTCTGACAGCAGAGTGATACAAAAGTATCAGGAACGGGGTCAATCGCTGGCTAAAGAAAGTACTGCCTTTCACTAAGTCCCGCTACCAGTCCATGGAAGTGCGGGACGGAGACTATAGTGAAGACGGCGTACATCTTACATATGATGCCAGCGAAGACCTGTTCAAGAGGGTCGTGGCTCCTGCCCAGGAGCACTTCACAAGGCTGGGAGATGTTCAGGCTTTAAGGGACCAGTCGGATGAGGAATGGGAGGCGGGTACTTTCTCTAAGGTAGATTTGAGTAATAATTGGTAGGCTATAGGCTAGGTATATAATTGCAACAATTAAATTAACGTAAAGTAGAATTATAAGGGTTAAATTGAATTTGTTCAGTCTTAACTAAATTTAAAGGGGGTAATTACCACAAAGAGTGAAAAGAGTGAAGTTGGGGAAAGCACCAGGAACAGATGGAGTGTGTGGTGAAATGTTGAGGTATGGTGGTGAGATAGTGATAGGATGGGTATGGAAAATGTGCAAACTAGCATGGGAGAAGGGGAGTGCACCCGATGACTGGAAGACTGGCATAATAGTCCCCCTATATAAGGGCAAAGGGGAAGGAGGAGTGTGTGGTAACCACCGAGGAATATGTCTTCTAAGCGTAGTAGGGAAGGTATACAGTAGGGTAGTGATTGAGAGAGTGAGAGTGAGAGTGAGAACGGAGAAATGGACAGGCGACGACCAGGGAGGTTTTAGGATGGGAAGAGGATGTGTAGATCAGATTTTTACCCTGAATTGTGTTGTGGAGAAATATCTGGAGAAGAAACAAAAGGTGTATGTTGCCTTTATGGACTTGGAGAAGGCCTATGACAGAGTGGATAGAGAAGGTTTTTGGAAAGTACTTAGAATATACGGAGTAGAGGGCAAGTTGCTGAAAGCAGTGAAGAGCATGTATGAGGGTGCAAAGGCGGCAGTATGTGTGGAGAGTGAGCAGAGCGAGTTCTTTGACCTGAATGTTAGTTTGAAACAGGGGTGTGTGATGTCCCCGTGGTTGTTTACTGTATATATGGATGGAGTCATGAAAGAAATACTATCAAGAGCAGTGGATGTTGCTGTATTGTTGAAAAGGGAGGGAATTGAGTGGAAGCTACCTATACTGCTGTTTGCGGATGATACAGTTCTGATGAGTGATAATGAATGGGAGTTGCAGGGTCTGGTAAATGAGTTTGGAACAGTGTGCGAAAAACGGAATTTGAAGGTAAGTGAGGGGAAGAGCAAGGTTATGGTCTTCGAAAGGGGTGAAGTCACAGAGTGTGAGGTGAAGCTGAACGGTCAGGCTATGGAGATCGTCAACTCTTTTAAGTATCTGGGCAGTGTGTTGAGTAAAGATGGGACTATGGATGAAGAAGTGCGGGAGAGGGTACAACAGGGGAAGAGGGTTGTAGGAACGCTAAAAGCAGTAACAAGAAATAGGGTGGTCAGTATGGAAGTGAAGAAGTCCTTGCATGACAGTGTGGTAATCCCGACACTGACTTACGGAAGCGAAGCATGGACGTTGGTTGAGAGACTCAGACCAAGAGTGAGAGCAGTGGAAATGAATTACTTAAGGAGTGCATGCGGAGTTACATGGAGGGATAGACAGACGAATGAGGAAGTAAGAAGGAGGTGTGGTGTGGAGGTAGATGTGCTGGAAAGTGTGAAAAGGAACAACTTGAGATGGTTCGGCCATATGGAACGTATGGAAAGCGAGAGAATGACTAAGAGGGTGTACAAGAGCGAGGTGGAGGAACAGAGAGGGAGAGGTAGACCGAATGAGAGGTGGAAGGATGGGGTGAGGAAGTACATGAATGAAGGCGGTGCTGGTTGGGGGGAGGGGCGTCGACTGACTGGGGACAGAGGTGCATGGGGGCGGTTCGTTCGTGGCCACCCCTTCGGGGATCACGGCGTCAGGCAATAGATAGATAGATAGAATTACCACAAACATTTTGGGCTAGCCTAGTTTATTATATGTTTACAATTTAAATTGGCTTGTTACACCCTTTTGGCCTCACCTTCCTTAGTGTACTCTAACAACATTTTACTGCACATTATGTAAGGTTAATTACTTTTATTTTGTGAGTGGAGATAGTAGGCATTCGTTAACTTTTATTATTGCGCTCTGCGTCTTATTTCCCTCATTATTGCCCTACACCAACAAAATTGCCGCATTTAATATAATGTTTACCATTTAAATTTAAGTGTGGAGATATTTATGCATTCGTTTACTTTTATTATTGCGCTCCGCGTCATACTTCCCGCTTATTGCCCTACCCCGGCATCATACGTTTAATTAATTATTACGTTTAAGTCAGGGTTTCCTATATCTTGCCTTTATTGGCGTCGGCTAACTTTCTGAGTGCGCTTTACGTCCATATAGGTAAGATATAGTATTATTCTATTCTATTTCCTGTGTATTGTCATCATGTCGTTGACACTGTCCCAGTACAAGCGACGCAAGGGGGGTATCAAGAGTGGTTTGACTAGGATCACCAAAGATATTGCTACATTTTTGGTTGATGCAGATGGTGATGCGATTGAGGCTAAATTGGCTTCGGTATTAAGACAGCTCGAAGATTTAAATTTATGTCGCCGCGAAATGGAAACGCTCTATGAAGATGACGCCGAGTATTTCACAGACATAGAAACAGACGTGGATTATATAGAGTGTCTTGATAAAGTTATCATCCTCCTCAAAGGTAAGCTAAAACACAAGGAGCCAAATCGTGCTGCAGTTAACAGAAATACCGGTATAAGATTGCCGAAAATTACCCTTCCTGTGTTTGACAGTGATCCCACTCTATGGTTGGGATTCTGGGATATGTTCCACTGTAGTGTCCACAGCAATGCGGAGCTCAGTGACATCCAAAAATTCACCTACTTAAGAGGTCAACTGAATGGCGAGGCAAAACAACTAATTAAAGGTTTCACAATTGAAGGAGCCAGCTACCAAACAGCGGTTGCCCTTCTACAGAAAACCTATGGGCACAGGGATTGAATTAAGGTGGCACATATAACTAACCTTACTACTTTGAATCCTCCCTCTTACAATGTCGAGGACCTAAAGGGATTCTATGCTAGTTTTGAAAGTACACTGAGGTCAATAGAGACCCTACAAATTACCCTTAATGAAGCTAGTGTTGTAATTCTCATGAATAAATTGCCATCCCCACTAAAGGAAACATTAAAGAGAACTTTAGGTGACGATGGTCTGGACCTAGAAAGGTTTGTCCAGGTTTACCAGACAGATGTGTTTAACATGGAAAGTGTAGCAGAACGGACTACACCACACATACCAGTTGCTTCAGCATCCTTTGCGGTGCAGGAGGCCTCAGTGCGAAGGAAGGGTTGCAAGTTGTGCGAAGGGGCACATGCATGGTTTAAGTGTCTCAAATTCAAAACCAGTGCTCTGAAAGTAAAACACGCAAAACAACTCAACCTTTGCACTGGGTGCTTATCTTCAACCCACGGGAGCAATGGTTGTGTGAACCCTGACATCCGCAGCTGCAAGTTCTGTCAAAACAGACACTACCATATCCTCTGTCAGTCCAGATCTCAATGGGACGGTGCAAAGAAGGAGCAAAAACCTCAACAGGTAACAAAGACCAAGACGCAAACTACCACGATGTCTGTGTCGTCAAAGAAGACTAGTATTATCCTCCCAACTGTTATGCTGCCAACAGTTAAGGAATCAAGAGGAACAGTCAAGATGAGAACACTGCTGGATCAGTGCTCACAGCGCACCTTCATTTTAAATTCCGCTCTAGACTCAATTCATTATATAAAAGTGGGTGATGAAGAGCTAGAGTTGCGAGGGTTTACCGGAGCATGTGAGAGCAGAAAGTACCCAGTAGTGTCCTTCAAATACAAGTTCCGGGGCAGAAACTATCCTCTACAAGCAGTTGTGGTAGAAACTCTCCCGGATCACAAAGGATCAGAATGCCTTGAAGCAGACATGATTTAGACATGATTAGTTTGATGTTTAGGCCCATACTGACTAGAGACAACTGTGGACTTATCCAGCAAGACTTAAACGCCCTCGAACATTGGGAGAACACCTGGCAGATGTCTTTCCGCCCCGATAAATGTAAACTTCTCCGCTTTACCCACTCCCGATCACCCATCACTTTCAAATACACATTACACAACCAACCACTAGAATCAGTTCCTTCATACAACTATCTTGGCGTCCACCTCTCCACCAACCTAAGATTCAACACCCACATTCATCACATACAAAGTCAGGCAAACCACACACTAGGGTTCTTGAGGAGGAATTTACACAATTGTACACGAGACATCAAACACATTGCTTATAACACCCTTGATCGCCCAACACTGGAGTACTGCGCCGCAGTATGGGATCCATTCACACAATTTAACATTAACACACTTGAAAAAATAAACACAAAAACAGCCAGGTTCATCACACACAATTACACGCAAACCCCAGGCATCACAATCCGTATCAAAAATCAAATAAACATGGAAACCCTTAACACACGAAGACTCAGGCACAGACTCACAGTAATGTATAAAATCACACACAATTATATTGACATTAAAAAACATGAATGCCTACACAACTCAAACACCCGCAACACTCGTAACACACATTCTCATAAGTACCAAACATACCACACTAATACCGACTTCTACAAACACTCATTCTTTCCACGAACCATACAGGATTGGAACAGTCTCCCAGAAGATACAATAAATAGCCTTACACTAGACACATTTAAACACAGAATAAACTAACATTTCGCCCACATCACACACACACCATAAACCCTCCACTTAGCTCCCCCCATCCTATATCCTGACCCCCCATCCTCCACCCAAATACCCTTATATGTGTGATATGCGCATTGCGCAAGTCCAGCGCCCTACACATTATCAATCGAGATCGACATCGAAAAAGTGTTGCGAAGCAAGGGCTACAAATTAGCTGATCCTCTAATGACACAGACATTTCGACTGGACTTGTTGGTTGGTGCCGATTATTATTATGACTTAGTGTGGCCAGGGTACAAAAAGGAGGGTGACATAATTCTCTTACCCACTAAATTTGGCTATGCACTAAGTGGCTCCTGCCATAACGACAAGTCTAGCGCCCAAGTAGAGGTAGGTACTATTTTGAAAGTTGCGGTCACCCCGATGGATCAATATATATCCACGGAATCAAGTAATCCATGTCATAATGAATTAAAATGTATGTGGGAACTGGATCATCTAGGAATTTCTCCAAACGAAGATTCAAAGGAAAACATGACGGCGTTGGACATATACAAGGAGACAGTAACATACTCTGCACAGAATCAGCAATATGAAGTCAGACTGCCATGGAACCAACATAAAGAGAAGCTGCCTTCTAATTATGGTTTAGCAGCGGGTCGCCTAAGGGGTCTGCAGAAGCGTTTCAAACAAGAACCTGTCTATTGTAGTCACTACACCAACGTTATCCAAGATCAACTTCATCGTGATTTTATTGAAGAGGTTCCTTTCGGTGTTACTGAAAACAGTCATTATTTGGCACATCACGGGGTCACCAAGAATAGTACAACGACGCCCGTTCGTATTGTGTACGACTGTTCCGCTAGTATTGGCAAGGGCAGACCAAGTCTTAACACCTAACGAGCGGCCTAGGCGGTAAATAATATGTAGCCACCAGCGGGGTGTTTTTACCCAAAATAGGGCTGTTTACGTGATAATTTTCATGCCTAAATAAGACCCAGAGCGTAAAACAAGTATCTATCCCTGAAAGGGCATAAACAGAGCTTTCCAATGACACCCCAACGATCCTTGTATGACCGCTAGTTTTCTTGCAACAATCACGCAACACGAGTGCAAAAACCATGTAATTCGGTACTTTCCCCACACAATTCACTATGTAGCGAGTGTGAGAGGGTGGAGGAGGGTGGCATTCATGTCAGTTGGTCCACCGCGGTGGTCTGGAGCAGTCATACGCTCGCTACTCTCCTGCCACCACTTGTCTCTCTCTCAAACAACATTACGTGCTGAAAATGCCACACGACTTATGTTGTGAGCCGCCACATAGTCCAAATTTCTTTCACTCGACATATGATGCGCGCCGCCAGTTAAGGGTTAATGGCTGCCTTCACACAGGGCCATCACTAGTGCCGGATCTAGCAAAAATATTGCTGAGATTCAGGGTCCACAAATATGCCTGGATAAGTGACATCGAGAAGGCCATTCTCATGTTGAGACTTCATGAAGAAGATCGTGACTACACCCGATATCTGTGGCCGAAGGATCCCTTGGATTTATCTTCACCCTTATTTTACTACCGATTTCAGGTAGTGTTGTTCGGGGCGACTTGCTCACAGTTTCTTCTTAATGCCACGATCTTAAAACATCTTTCCATTATTAAAGAGGATCCCGGAGTTGTGGAGGCTATTAAGGAAGGTTTGTACATTGACAACCTACAGGGTACAGGCGGTGATGAAGAGACTGTCATTAAGCGTTACTGGGATGCCCAAAGAATAATGTCTCAAGCACATTTATATCTCAGAGAATGGGCTACCAATAGTCCTCAACTACGAGACCTCCTGCAATTGGATGGTGTTGCTGCCAAGAATCAAGAGCGAGTGAAGACATTATGACTCTTATGGTTACCTGACTCTGATCTGTTGACGTTCAACGCTAGTCTCCCAGAGACCAATAAGGCAACAAAGAGAGAGTGTTTAAGAGTGGCGGCACAACTGTTCGATCCACTCGGTGTACTACTGCCCGTTACAATAAGGTCCAGAATTTTCTTACAGCAATTATGGAGACTGAAACTAGATTGGGACGATCCGCTACCTGACGACTGCGCTACCGAATGGTCTACAGTTACCAAGGACTTGCACCTCTGCTGTCACTTTACTTATCCTCAGAGGACGGTATATGCTGATTCAGTGGAACTTCATGCGTTTAGCGATGCAAGTGGTGTCGCCTATGGCACTGCAATATATTTTGTGAGCCCGGAACATAGCTGTCTGGTCATCGCTAAAGCAAAGGTCGCTCCCATAAGATCCATAACTACACCAAGATTAGAGCTAACTGCTGTTTTGCTAGCCGCCAGATTAATCAAATTTGTGGAGGAAGCCTATCATAATATTGTAAAAGTCGACAAAATTGTTTTATGGTGCGACAGCCAGGTTACATTGCATTGGTTGCGTAGTATGAAGAAGCTTCCAGTGTATGTCGCAAACCGAGTTGACGAAATAAAATCCCTTCTTCCGACTGTAGACTTCCGGTACGTGTCCTCTAAAGAAAACCCTTGTGACTTAGTGTCTAGAGGTGTTTCGGCAAAACGTCTGCAATCTTCTGCGTTTTGGTGGGAGGGGCCCATGTGGCTCCGAAACAAAGACAGGTGGCCAGAAGATTTAATACACTCAACCCTCTGCTATCGCGGGTAATTGGTGCCCTAATTCTACCGTTATAGCGAGATTCGCCATAGCAGAACTGAAGAACTTATGGGAATATATACAGTATATATATATACAGTATATGCAATTTTAAGGCTGAGTGCTCCACACATACATGCAGTTTCAGTATCTTATCCTAATGGCGGCGTTCAATAATTATAATTGGTGCATAGGTCCATAATTTATTAGTGGCCCCTCCATCATTGACGAACATGCCTAATAACATAAGGCATCCTCTTCAAACACTAATCCGCCGTAGTTTGAATCTACCGCGCAGAGCATTTAAAATCTGAGGAGCCTTCATCATGAGCGCACGCGACCTCACTCATGGCTTCAGTCATTATGAATTGGGTTCTCACTACGAAAAAAACTTCGTAAAAAAAAAAGAAAAAAGAAAGAAAATAAGAATAACTATCCAATAAGCTTTCCATCATATCGTAAATGTACTTGTGTGGATCTTTGACCAGACGCTGATTCAGGCGTCATTCTTTCTTGCTTCTCTGCTCTGCGGTCAGCCGGCCCGGACGTGTCTCTCCACGCTCCGCTGGTTCCGCATTTGCTGCGTCCCTAGTGAGTTTTTTCTCATTTGTTTACTCCGGGATGTATCGAGTAAGGTTAGGATATGCGTAGCAGGAGTGTCCTGGGCTGGTTGCCCGCAGTGCAGTGTATTTTGGGTCGTGTGTTTGGGGCATCTATTTCGGATGTACCCTCGTGGTCCGGTTGTGGACAGGTGAACTTTTTCACAGATAGCTAGCTTTGTGATGCAGGCGGCTTTCATTACGCGTTATTGCTTCCTTTTATCTTTCTGATGAGGTAGCGTATTTTTGCTGACGTTCCCAGCGTATTTTTCTTCACTTAGTGAAGTTTTTTCTGGGTCCCGAGTCAGTTCTTCCCTTTGCCGGAAGTATTTGCTACAGTGGTGTGTTGGCGGTGGTTCCTGTTGTGATATAATTCAGTGCTTTTTGTTTATATTCCGACATGTTAATGTTATCCGTCTGCCTAGGCCTAGCCAGCCTCTCGTAGCTTTACCACATATACAAGTGTTATTGATTTATTTTCTAAATATGTACTACTGTGTGATGTGTGTCCTGGTTTAGTTGTGTATTGGCTAATTCCACGGACTATTCATGTGTCCTGGGTTAGTTGTGTATTGGCTAATTCCACGGACTATGTTGGGCCCGGCGTTAGTTGTGTTTTGGCTACGCCTCGGTCCTGTGTTGCATTCAGATGGTATCTGGATGGGGTGGGTTATTTCCGGCGGGTTTTTCTTGGTTACACCATGAAAAAACCCGGCTGGTTGCCGAGTTTTAGCCATGCGTGATTTAAAAACAGGCTTGTTTCCCCGGCGAGTGGGTGTCTGTGGCTCCCCAGGACGGCATCTCTGGGGTGCCTGTTTCAGGCTCCTTCTGATTCCCGGCGGGTTGGCTGTACCCATCTAACAGTGTTCATACGGACACGTGTTGTTTGTAGTGTTTTCGGTTTTGCAAATCCAATATAAAACTATGCTGTTGTTGTATTTCCTCCCCGGCGATCTTTTACAAAGATGTGGGGTTCGGAACAATTGGGGTTAACTTTTAAACTTTAAATCACCCGGCGGGTGCTCCCTGGAAGGGTGGGAATAACGAATTTACAATTCAGTTAGTTAACCAGACAATTGAGGGATACGTTTTGTATCGCCGCCTTCAACATACGGCGATCTAAAAAGATACTTCGGGAGAAGTTAGATCTCGTATATTTGTCAGGCTTCCCAGTTTTTGATCTACGAGATAATTCGGGGGCCGGCGTCTTTTTTAGTTTTTTTTTTCCAAAATTGAATCTTGAAACAAACACCACCGGAAAGACTTAATCAGTTATAAACGCCAGGCTGGTCTTTATATATTATGTCAGAGAGTATTCATAAATCTTTTGGACAAATTAAGATATTCGGAAATCTTTTACTTGGGAAACCCCACCGCATAGCGAGCTGTAGTCGTTGAGTATTATGTCTCGTTACCCCGCGGGTTATTTAACACTTGTGTGCGAACATGTTTGGGTTAACCTTATGAGCATTAATTCATGGAAATTTTCTTTTTTTCCAGAGCTGGGTCCCGGCGGGTCTATGCAGAACCTGGAGTAAGTATCCCACCAGTCTCTGTCATGGCTACCTTTGCCCCGGTTTTTGCTTTATGCATTACGCCCTCCTGTTCAGGTATCCCTATTTTTGCGCACACCCTTTGTATAAAATGTGTTAAACTGTCTCGTTTGGTGTGGGTTACCTTTCCGGCGTTTTTTTCTCGTTGCTCCGAGAACACCGTTTTTGTTTACCGAGTTTTAGTCAGGATGGCTCAAAATAGGTAAGTTACCCCGACGAGTTTGGTCGCTTGAGGGCTCATAAGAAACTGCGTTTTCTGTGGTCGAGCCTGGGATCAGGCTTCCTGTGTTATTCATTGCTTTATGCATTACGCCCTCCTGTAATGTATAGTTTAGTGTGGGTTACCTTTCCGGCGTTTTTCTCGTTGCTCCGAGAACACCGTTTTTGTTTACCGAGTTTTAGTCAGGATGACTAAAATAGGTAAGTTACCCCGACGAGTTTGGTCGCTTGAGGGCTCATCAGAAACTGCGTTTTCTAGGGTCGAGCCTGGGATCAGGCTTCCTGGTTTATTCCCGTCGAGGGGGGCTCCACACAGATTTCTAGGTGATCAGGCTGACACCTGTTGGACTTGGATTTCTCTGCTTTTCAAAGCCATTGAAACAATGCTGTCTGTTTGTTTGGTCTTTACCTCCCGGCGACCTTTTTACAAAGAGGTCTGGGGCAGGTATAATTGGTTTGACATTGCATATAAAACCCGGCGGTTGTACCTTCGGGTGGTTATATTAACGGATTTGCGATTCGAGTTAATTAGCCAAACAATTGATTGATACAATAGGGTATCACGGCCTTCAAGACGGCGATCTATGAGGGCTTCTGGGAGAAGCCGGATTAGAGATTAAGATAGGCTTAGACTTTTTATGGGATAAAAAGATGCCTGAATCTTACTAGTGTCTCAAGTGTAAAGGGATACTTGAAAGACTTCATCTTTAATAAAGATATGCTTCATCTTTATAAGGATTAAGAAGTTATTCTTAATTCTTTTGGACAGGTGAAAGATATGCTGAAATCTTTAATAAGCCATTGAAACAATGCCGTTTGTTTGTTTAGTCTTTCCCTCCCGGCGACCTTTTTACAAAGAGGTCTGGGGCAGGTACAATTGGTTTGACATTGCATATAAAACCCGGCGGTTGTACCTTTGGGTGGTTCTATTGACTGATTTGCAATCCGCGATCTTTGTATTTCCTCCACGGCGATCTTTTACAAAGAAGTGGGATTAGGAACATTTGGGGTTAACTTTTAAACTTTAAATCACCCGGCGGGTGCAACCTGGAAGGGTGGGATGCCCGAATTTGCAAAATTCAGTTTAGTTGACCAGACAATTGAGGGATGCATTGTGTATCGCCTCCTTCAACATACGGCGCTTTAGGGCACAATTGGGGTTAACGTTTTAAAAAAAACTAATATTCACACCCGGCGGGTGCTCCTTGGAGGGATGGGAATAACGAATTTACGATTCAGTTAGTTAACCAGACAATTGAGGGATACGTTTTGTATCGCCGCCTTCAACATACGGCGATCTCAAAAGATACTTCGGCAGAAGTTAGATCTCGTATATTTGTCAGGCTTCCCAGTTTTTGATCTACGAGATCATTCGGGGGCCGGCGTCTTTTTTATTTATTTTTTTTTTCAAAAATTGAATCTTGAAACAAACACCACCGGAAAGACTTCATCAGTTATAAACGCCATGCTGGTCTTTATATATTATGTCAGAGGGTATTCATAAATCTTTTGGACAAATTAAGATATTCTGAAATGTTATACTTAGGAAACCCCACCGCGTAGCGAGCTGTCGTCGTTGAGTATTACGTCTCGTTACCCGGCGGGTTATTTAACACTTGTGTGCGAACATGTTTGGGTTAACCTTATGAGCATTAATTCCTGGAAATTTTCTTTTTTTCCAGAGCTGGGTCCCGGCAGGTCTATGCAGAACCTGGAGTAATTATCCCACCAGTCTCTGTCATGGCTACCTTTGCCCCGGTTTTTGCTTTATGCATTACGCCCTCCTGTTCAGGTATCCCTATTTTTGTGCACACCCTTTGTATGAAATGTGTTAAAATGTCTCGTTTGGTGTAGGTTACCTTTCCGGCGTTTTTTCTCGTTGCTCCGAGAACACTGTTTTTGTTTACCGAGTTTTAGTCAGGATGGCTCAAAATAGGTAAGTTACCCCGACGAGTTTGGTCGCTTGAGGGCTCATAAGAAACTGCGTTTTCTGTGGTCGAGCCTGGGAGCAGGCTTCCTGTGTTATTCATTGCTTTATGCATTACGCCCTCCTGTAATGTATAGTTTAGTGTGGGTTACCTTTCCGGCGTTTTTCTCGTTGCTCCGAGAACACCGTTTTTGTTTACCGAGTTTTAGTCAGGATGGCTAAAATAGGTAAGTTACCCCGACGAGTTTGGTCGCTTGAGGGCTCATCAGAAACTGCGTTTTCTATGGTCGAGCCTGGGATCAGGCTTCCTGAGTTATTCCCGTCGAGGGGGGCTCCACTCAGTTTTCTAGGTGATCAGGCTGACACCTGTTGGCCTTGGTTTTCTCTGCTTTTCAAAGCCATTGAAACAATGCTGTCTGTTTGTTTGGTCTTTACCTCCCGGCGACCTTGTTACAAAGAGGTCTGGGGCAGGTATAATTGGTTTGACATTAATAATAATAATAATAATAATAATAATAATAATAATATTTATTCAGTTAGCAATTTACAGAGTTGGTACCACATAGTATGTTATAAATATGACATGTACCAGCCTTGCATAATTCCAACTAAGGATAGCCCAATAAGGCCGTTAGGCGTATTTCCATTGGGGTCCTTGTATATAAAAGACATGAAAGGCATGAAGGGATGGTCTGAGCATTGGTTAATGCCTTTTCATCCAAAAAAATGCAAGTACATGCGGATTGGGACCAGCAAGATAGACAAGGTAGGATACAGTATGTATGAAGCGATGGAGGAAGTGAGTGCAGAAAAGGATATAGGAGTAGTGATAGACAATAAGTTAAATTTCTCAGAACATTTAGCGGAAAAGATAAACAAAGCCAATAGAATTGTAGGGCTGATAAGGAGGACATTTGTGTCACTTGACGAAGAAATCTTCAGGAATCTATATACAGCGCTGGTTAGGCCGCACCTGGAATATGCGAACCAGGTGTGGGCTCCATATATGGTAAAGGATATAGAAGCAGTGGAGAAAGTGCAGAGGAGAGCTAGCAAGCTGGTACCAACGTTGAAGAACGCGGGCTATGAGCAGAGGTTGAGGACACTGGGGCTTCCGACACTGGCATATAGGAGAAAGAGGGGATATGATAGAGACTTTTAAGATAGTGTCAGGAAAGTACGATGAGGATGTGTGTGAAGGTATCTTCTTGATGCGGGAGGGAACAAGAACGGTAGAACAGTCTAAGAAAATTTACAAAGAAAGAAATAGGATTGAGAAGGCAAAGAACTCATTTTGTGATAGAGTGGTAAATGAGTGGAACGCACTGCCCCAGTATGTAGTCGATTCCGAATCAATAAGGGAGTTTGAAAGTAATCTTGATAAAGCATGGGGAAGACAAGATTTGAAGTTTGATTATAAACAAAAATACAGAATAGTAAAAATGTTGCGTCTGCTACCGCCGCCGCCAACACCGTGAACGACCGCAGCAGTGCAAGTACTGGTACTGAGCTGGATACACAGGCATAGTTTGCCTTTTTCCAGAGGATCTACTGTAAGAAACTGTAAGAATAAAACCCGGCGGTTGTACCTTCGGGTGGTTATATTAACGGATTTGAGATTCGAGATAATTTGCCAAACAATTGATTGATACAATAGGGTATCACGGCCTTCAAGACGGCGATCTATGAGGGCTTCTGGGAGAAGCCGGATTAGAGATTAAGATAGGCTTAGACTTTTTATGGGATAAAAAGATGCCTGAATCTTACTAGTGTTTCAAGTGTAAAGGGTTACTTGAAAGACTTCATCTTTAATAAAGATATGCTTCATCTTTATGAGGATTAAGAAGTTATGCTTAATTCTTTTGGACAGATAAAAGATATGCTGAAATCTTTAATAAGCCATTGAAACAATGCCGTTTGTTTGTTTAGTCTTTCCCTCCCGGCGACCTTTTTACAAAGAGGTCTGGGGCAGGTACAATTGGTTTGACATTGCATATAAAACCTGGCGGTTGTACCTTTGGGTGGTTATATTAACTGATTTGCAATTCGCGATAATTTGCCAAACAATTGATTGATACAATAGGGTATCACAGCCTTCAAGACGGCGATCTATGAGGGCTTCTGGGTGACGCCAGATTAGAGATTAAGATAGGCTTAGACTTTTTATGGGATAAAAAGATGCCGGAATCTTACTAGTGTTTCAAGTGTAAAGGGATACTTGAAAGACTTCATCTTTAATAAAGATATGCTTCACCTTTATGAGGATTCAGAAGATATGCTTAAATCTTCTGGACAGGTAAAGATATGCTGAAATCTTTAATATGATACTAAAGGACAACGAAAAGTGGTGGAGTGCTACGGTTCGTTGACCGGCGGTTTTGAGGCACATATTTTGTACCGTTTTTTGGGTGTAACCCTATGAGCTTTAATCCCCAGAAAATTCTCTTTCCAGGGCGGATTACCGGTGTTGCACCAGGTGACCAGGTAGTTCCCGGGGGCGGGGTAGTTTTCCCCCAGTCTCTGTCGTGTCGGCACTTGAACCTCTCATTGCTGTATGTTCAACGCTGTTAAGCTCAGGTAGCCCTATCTTATTTTTATTTGTTAATGAAATAATTTAATAGCTGAATCATAATAAACATATATATTTTCTATGATTATATTATGATAATATTGTGTTTATTTATAGTAATTTATTTTAATACAATTAAATATAAATTAAATTAATTAGTATACTTTATGATTTTGCTCACCAGCTCTGCTTTCAATGTGTTAATGAGCTATGGGAGCTTTTAATTATCATAAACCTTTACGGGACTCGGACGAGGGCTCCCCGTTCAGGGAGTATACCGAGCTCGCAAGCGAGGGACAGCCACAGCCAAGGTGTATGGCGATACTCACAGTCGTACCTCACCCGCCGGACGATAACGCCGGCGGGCGGACCTGACGCTCTGATGACGGACGAGAACAGGTTGAGTTCCATTTATCTCTTTTCCGCCGCCAGACGCGTCTCTAATGTGCCACGTAGTCAACAAACTACAGGATTAGCGAGGCGTAGTCTCGCTAATCGCGCCCCTGTGGCCGGCGCAGTGTGGTACCAGCATTTGAACACGTGGTGCCCGCACCCAGTGTCCCTCCTGGTCGGGTTGTTCCACTTAGAACACAATTGGCAACCTAGAAACCTCGCAGACTTGTTCATTTTGGACATTCAGGAGGCTAAGTGGCTAGCACCTTATGGTAGCGACGTGACCAAGATATTCACGAATCAATATACCCAGTCTACAAAGCGACAGTTTCAATCGCATTGGAAAGCTTTTACGTCTCGGATTCTTAGAACAAAACAAACTGTGCCCTCGGTGGCGTTGGTTGTTTATTATTTAATTTATCTGTTCATGCAGAAACATTTATCTGAAAGTGATTTATGTGGGCAGGTTTTAAACTCCGCCCACCTCCCCGTCAGCTCAGGCCTACATGGTCTCTGGACAAAGCATCGTCGTTATTCTCGTTCCCGTATGTACCAAAGACTGCAGATTTTACAAAAGGGCAGTATTCCTTATGGCTTTGGCTACCGGGAACAGAGTATCTGAGCTGGCGGCGATGAGCAACGCAACTAATTGCCTCAGGTTTGATAGGCTTCATGAGTGTATTCACATTGCACCTTCCCCAGGATTCATAGCCGAGATTGAGCACAGTGAACACGTGTTTTCAGAGTTCACGGTGCCGGCGTTCAACAGGGGAAAGGTGCACCATCTTTTTTGCCCAGTGCAAGCTCTAACCAAATATTTAAGAGTGGCACCTCTAAATCACCAGGGTGCTTTATGGGTCGCAAGTCCGGGTGAACGATTGATGGAGCGTACACTGGCTTCTCTCTTGGTCGAGGACTTTAAAGAGAAGCATCCCGGCGTTGTGGGTAAGACCCACGATTTACGCAAGGGGACAGCCTCTTTACGTTTCCTTAATAATCTTTCGGTGAAAGTTATTACGTCCACACAGTTGTGGGCCTCTAATCAGGAGTTTTTGCCTCGATACCTTTCAGTAGCTCTGCACAACCCTTCCTTGCCATGTATAGCTTTACGGTAGAGGGTCTAGGTGGCCCTTTTAGTCACGTTTTGTTTAATTTCAAGAAAAAAGGGGGGGGGGGGGGGGGGGGGGGGGGGGGGGGGGGGGGGGGGGGGGCAGTCAGTGTGACATAGGACACCCTAGACCCCTCCGGAGTATGTGTTCAGAACATACGAGCTGTGATACTGGTTGTAGGCATTGTATTATAAAATTTCTCTGTAGTATTCATTGCAGGAAATTGTGCTAAAAGCCAATAGTAGTGTTACGACAATTCTTGTTGTAAGTAGCTTTGGCTGTGAAGCAATAGATTTTTGAGAAATCTCGGTAGTGGCAACTACGACTTTTACTTTTGCAGTAATTACTTCTGCATAAGTACACGAGTTCAGTACTTCTACGAATGTACAAGAATTCATTTATGTTTGGTTATATTTTTAGGAATATATCCACTAGTTAATGGGGTTTATATGTGCACATGTAAACTTATAAGTTTTTAGTTTTCACCACTTACTTTAAGTGGGGTGCCTTCTTAACTAGCAGATCTGTGCACAGAGTCTCAGAGTTAACCCTTTTTCAAGCAGGCTTCTTTGAAGCACGCTCCTGCTTGTACCCCTTTTTGAAGATTTAGGCTGTATAAAGTTTATGCACCCAAATATCTCTTTTTTACAAAAGTAAGAATACTATGTGGTTGTTTGATTATCTGCTTTTCTAGAGTTATGATATGATTACGAATGTCCCCCTCCAGTCTTAGAAATCAGGCATGTTCGTCAATGATGGAGGGGCCACTAATAAATTATAGGTTTGACTCCTGTAAGGAGATAAAGAAAACCTAATATTTAGTAGTGGCCCCGTAATCATTGACGACTGGGGCCCTCCCGACCATCCCCTTCCCATTCGTTGATGTATTATGGATTTTGGTTTACTTGATATGTCAGTGAAGGAAGAATGACGCCTGAATCAGCGTCTGGTCAAAGATCCACACAAGTACATCTACGATATGATGGAAAGCTTATTGGATAGTTATTCTTATTTTTTTTGTTTTTTGTTTTTTTTTACGAAGTTTTTTTCGTAGTGAGAACCCAATTCACAATGACTGAAGCCATGAGTGAGGTCGCGTGCGCTCATGATGAAGGCTCCTCAGATTTTAAATGCTCTGCGTGGTAGATTCAAACTACGGCGGATTACTGTTTGAAGAGGATTCCTTATGTAATAGGCATGTTCGTCAATGATTACGGGGCCACTACTAAATATTAGGTTTTCTTTATCTCCTTACAGGAGTCAAACCTATAATTTTGACCTATTTCTTGTTATTTTCACATTTTGTTTACCATATATACTTATAAATACATAATATGAGGAGATTACTTACCACACATAATATATTTGAAATCAGTCTTATATAGCCTAGCCTAATTCATCGGCATAATTTCGGCGCTTTCGTCTGACACGGCGTTGGTAGCCTAGGCCGGCGTTTACCGTCTGTTTTGATGGTGGGCATTTATTTCCTTTATCATTACCACCAGGCCCACTGTCCCTATCACTGAATGTATTTTAGGAGAATACTTAAATACATATTATGAGATTACTTACCACACATAATATATTTGAAATCAGTCATATATAGCCTAACTCATCGGCATAATTTTGGCGCTTTCATCTGACATGGCGTCGGCGTCGGTAGCCTAGACCGCCGTTTGCCGTTTTGATGCTCCTGGGAATTTAATTCCTTCATCATTACCACCAGACCCACTATCCCTATCACTGAATGCACCAAAGGCCATAATAAACTCGCAAGATAAGAGGTTCGGGCAGAAAAAAGCTTGTAAACATGTAGTTTTTCAACACAATGGTTGCCAGCCTGTCCACCGATCACAGGCATTCACAGCCGCCGATGTTCTGTGACGTCATCGGGCGCTGTGTTTGAACATTCCCGTCGGTAAGGAGCCGCGATAGCACCCTTATTGGCCGTGATAGCGGAAAATTTGGGTTTTTTAGGTAGTCGCGATAGCAGTGAAACGCTATAGCAAAACCCGCGATAGCAGAGGGTTGAGTGTACCTGATGACCCAATGCCAAAAGTAACTAGCCAAGTCATTGGGACTAATGATGAACAAGACACACAGTTATGGAACTAGGCAAAATATGGCAGTTATGATAAATTCCTTCGGGTAGTTGCATGGACTATTCGATACAAGAATAATTTGAAGGCAAAAATTAAAGGGACGTCTCCACTGGTCACTTGTTTAACTGCTCGTCTTATCTTAGGAATCGACCACCTCTGCCGTAGATATGCGACCACATGATTAACTCCATAGTGACAACAGACACGATGACACATATTGATGAGCATGGTAGTGAGAGGATGTTCGGAAGGCAGTAGTATTGGATATTTCATTGAATCCGGAAGAGCCGCTAACTTCAATCTACCTTCACACATTATGTTAGAAGCATTGCTAAGAATGCCTCTAAAAAACTGGGACTCCTGTACAGAGTTCGAGAATTCTTCACTGACGAGCAGTTGGCCGTAATATATAAAAGTCATGTGCGCTCTCAGATGGATTACTGTTCACCTCTGTGGGGTGGAAGTGGAGTGGTTGCATTGAGGCAGTTGGACAAAATTCAAAATAAAGCTATTAGATTAATCAATAACCCTGCAATCACACAGGACCTTCCTACATTAGCCATACGAAGAAACGTTGCATCCCTTGCATTATTCTACAGATAATTTCACAGCAATTGTTCCGAGGAACTTGCTTCAATTGTGCCGCCTCTCCACATCTTTCCCCGTAGAACTAGGGCAGCTGAGAGCGCCCATGAATTTACACTTTCTCCTCCACAATGCAGAACTTCTGCTTATCAGAATTCATTTATCCCCAGAGCTACTACTCTTTGGAATTCACTTCCCTCGAATTGCTTTCCACAAACTTACAATCAACAAATGTTTAAATCCAGTTGTTACAAACATTTTATGAATGGAGGATGCCTTTAGGCACATGGACCTTTTTGTTTTATCTGTGTTTTTCCTTCCTCCGTTCATTGTCTCTTAAAAAAAACAAAAAAAAAAACATACAATTAATCCTCCTTTCATGACAAGTCCTAATTGGTTTACCAAATTATTGCGAGTACCCTTGTCACCAGACAGCATCTCGTACTCCTTTGGGAAGCATTCCTGCTGGCATCTTTGAGCTATAATCTTTTCTGCTACTTTTAGCTCCTTTATGCTGAGGAGGGCACTGTCTGTGAAGTGTATAACCTGTCGTAAAATACAGGGTAATACCTACGCGAAAGCTAGAGTACCTCCTCTACCAGACATCAGGACTACTCCTAGAGATCCCTTTGAGGTCATGGGGGTCGATTATACAGGAGCAATTCCTGTCCGGGACTCACACAACAACAAGGCTTATATGCTTTTATTTATGTGTGCTACTACAAGCGCTATTCACATTGAAGTAGTTAGCAGTATGACCTGTGACAGCTTTATCCATGCATTCAGGAGATTTTGTAGTAGGCAGGGATTTCCACAGATAATGTTAAGCGACAATGCTGCTACATTTGTAGGAGCTTCCAGACACTTGGAAGACATCCAAAGCGATCCCAGTCTTCAGGCTCATCTTGCCGAAATCCGATGTGAATGGCGTTTTATCCCAGCATGCGCGCCTTGGTTTGGAGCTATTTGGGAGAGAGCCATAGGTATTGTGAAGGCTGTGCTTAAAAAAAGTACTAGGTCGTGCTCTAGCTGTCTCCTTTGAGGAACTAACTACTGTCCTATTGGAGCTGGAGGCTACCGTGAATGATCGCCCTTTAACATATGTCTCGGGTGATCTGGAGGACCCTTGCCCTATTACTCCATCCATGCTGGTTAAAGGTCGTAGGCTTCGTGACTTCCCAAAGGACCTAATTCAGCTAGATGAGCTGCAGGATCCTAGTTACGATAGTAAAGCAGCGATACACAGCAGGTACAATTACATCAATAAGTTGATCCGGGACCTATGGAAGCGTTGGTCTAGTGAATACTTGGCATCACTACGAGAAGCCTATAAGAATAAAAGAGGCTCATCAAGCAGTGTATGGCCAAAGATAAATGAAATCGTGCTTATACATGACGAGGGACCTCGTGACCTTTGGAAACTTGGTAGGGTACCGTAGTTAGACTCTATCTCAGATGAGATGATCTGGTTAGAGTGGTCCAGATTAGAAAAAAAACTGGCCTGACCACTCGACCCAACGTCAAGTTGTATCCATTGGAACAGGAAATCGAAAGCATTTCGATCCCTCAACCGGCGGTCACTGGTGATGGTGTTAGCTCTCACGACTCCACCCCTATGTCACCAGCGGTCGCTGGACCATCTGCCAGTAACGATCCTGTTGGAAGATTACCTCTTCGCCGAGCAGCTGTTAGCTCTTCACAGCTTTGGAGATCTAACATCGCTGTGGGATTATTGTAGATAATGTATATATTGGTGGTGGGAATGTGTCGAGACTTGTAAGTAACTCGACAATTTATGTTAGGTAAACATACTGGAAGTTCAAATTAGGCGCCAGTATTAGGCTAATTTATATACCGGTATCTATATAAAAGATATATACTATTTCGTATTAAGTTTATATGGGTTTATTATCCATTATTATATCGGGTTATAATAATAATAATAATAATAGTTCTTAAAGCTAGCGCATGCTAAGCTAGCTAAGGATAGCTCAATAAGGCCGATTAGGCGTATTTCCATTGGGGTCCTGTACTACTATCCCATCCCTTTGCTCATGAGGGATGGTAATGACTCAGTGCTTGTGAAAAATCTTTAATGCGCCGAGCGTGGGCGCGAACCCGGGCCTTCTTGGTGGAAGTCCGAGACGCTAGTCACTACACCAAGCGAGCCGGTTGTCATTATAATAAATCCGGTATACCTTGTAGTTAGTTAAATGATGCATTGGTAGATAAGATAACTGCGCATGCTTCATATTCGGAAACCTGAGGGTCCCTCGCTCCAAGACAAACTAGAACCGCTTTAGCTACGACCTTATCAAGATCTCCTTCTAGCCGCTCCAATACAACCACCTGTTTCCTGCTAAGTCATCCTAATCCTTATATCTTAGTGGCCACTATATCTTCTATCTATTCCTACCACTATCATTGAGCTATCTATCCCTATCAACAAATAAAAGTAAGTTAACTCCTGTGAGTTTATAGGTAAATTCCGCTTTGTTTACTATCGAATTCTCACACCTATATTTCTTGGCACAAAATATGGAAGCTTAAGCATTGATGAACTTTTTCAGTTTGAGTTCAAGTTTGTGGACTCTGAAATATTATGGCACTGACTGAGATTATTTTTCAGAGTTCCTGAAGGTGTGGAAATCCTCTTATTTTGTATAAATTCACTAGTTTCGTAATATAAGTACTCAAGACATATTTATTGGTGAACACGTAGGTTATTAGTATTATTATAGTCACTGGATACTGTAACACTTAGTTTCTGTAACTCAAAGTTTAAGTTTGACGGACTCTGTTTATTTTTCACTTGGCGGAAATATGACAGAGTTGATGGATGTGTAAAATCCGTCTTATTTTGGTACATTGGTTATTTATTGAGTTAGAACGTCGTGCTAAAGAGGGTTATTTCTAGGGCGTCTTAATATTAATCTTTTTCTATAGATTAACTTCGTGGAACACTTTTACAAACTTTTCACATATTTCGAGGTATTAAGAACTCTTGTTAATTTCGGTCACTTTGAAATCTAACTTTTATTGTATTGCGTCACTGATACTGAATTTTGGTAGTTTCTATATTATTTCTTTTCTTGGTAGAGAGGTGCACTTAGTTGAGGATTTCTTCTGATGCTCCGTGGGCCGTCCAGGTTGGCCGGTCGTGTGAAGAAGTTACAGTTGGGTTAATGGGCTTAGGGTCTTAAATATGGTTCCGTAACTAGTAATGAAACAGTTGGTCACCATATCGGACTAATGCAAGTATTCTAGGCATATAGCTTTAAACAAATACTTGACTAATCCTGACCTTTATATTAACCGTTGATGAAGTTCTGTTAAGGTTCATTTGGAATAAGGTTTTAAATATTGTGTCTCAGGGTTGTCGGATTAACACAATATCGGACTAACGCAAGAAGAGTTTAGGTATGGCTCTTCTTGACTGTCTCTAACCGTTTTAAGAGGTTCAAAGAACTCGGGGCGGTGTTAACCTTTTTAGTCACAAATCCTGGTGGGGTGCCACAGACAATTTGTCCCTAGGATTTATATATGCAGAGTCTCCGTGAAGGTGTCTCGCTAAATCCTTAAAACACAAAAGCTCGTTTTAGAACTAGGATCTTCTGTGAGTAATGGTAGTGTAATCTCCAATAGTAAAAGTGTTGAAAGGTAGGGTTGCCTGTGTCTTTCAACGTTTTAACTATAAAGAAATATAACTAGATGAAAGTAATTAAATTAATTCCTGGGTTGCCAGAAATAATATTTATTTTTATATAGGTCACTGTTGTTGTATAAAAGATATTAAAATATAAGTGAAGGGTTGCCTGCTAACTTATTATTTTAATATAAAAGATACTGTGGTAAACTATCAATGGAAGTTAAATATTACTAAGCTATAATGAATCAAATAAAATCAATCTAAATGAATACTCTATATCTAAATTGAATTCAATCTGAAACAAGCTAATTTATATCCAAAGGTCTCACATAATAAATGTATATAATTATAGGGTAAGGTTATAAGGGTTAATATTAGCCAGGAATTAACTCACCAATAGTTCCACGTGGCAATGAGGCAAGGGAGAACGTTTTACCCAATATGGTGGTGGACAATGGGGAACGAGACTTCGGTCCCGAGACACGAGTCAAGTTAAAGAAAGAATAAATGATTACATGGGAATGGACATGAATATTATGCTTATCTATCAGTCAGTCATGATGTCGATGAGAGCGTCGTGATGGTGTAGCTGTGTGTATTGCTGTATGTGTATTGTGATTAGAGGCACAAAAGCACGATCAACTGAGGGCGGAAAATTAGATGTTAACTGGTTGGTGTTCGTGAAGGCTCTGACGTACCTCAAAAGCACACCTTGCTGCCTTGGCAAACCGCCAGGAGCCCAAATTATCGTACCGCATTTAGGTTGCTCTATACGATAAATTATATTAATATATACGATAAATTCATATATACTACATAAGACCATGGCAATATTGCTTAATAGCATATTAGGCCTTTTATAACTTAACTTATTTACAATCTTATAATATACGATCTACTCGTCCTACATCGTGCTGTAGGAGAGATCGTGACGTCACAGAGACATCCAAGATCACAAAAGAGTCATAGTCTATCGTATTTATACGATACACTCCCCCCACAAAAAAGACCTGAACCCCACCTTAAACCTAAAGTTGCCCAGAGGCTATCTTCTGACGCCACAAGTCGACAGCGCCAGCAGCAGCGCGTCTGGGACGCGTCCCGGTCCGAGAATGATCACCATCAGTATGAGGTGAGTCGTTCCTTCGAGAATCCTCGGACCCAGCAATAACAGGTGGAGCCTCAGATTGCAATGCGGAATCTAGCTCCAAAGCGTACAAACGTGCGATAGGACGAACAGTAGTTCCAGTGGCTGTCTTTAAAAGCGCCACCCGCTCTACAGAGTCTGCCCCCTTGTATACCTCCAATACGCGGCCTAATTTCCAGTATAAACGAGGACTATCTTCTTTAATTAAAACAACGTCACCAACTGTAGGGGCCGTTGGTCTACCAGAGGGAGTAACACTCCTTTCCCTCAATGCTAGCAGATATTCACTAATCCACCGTTTCCTAAAATCCTCGATTATCCTGGATATATACTGGTATCTCTTAGACACCGCTACCGCAGAGTACAACGAGGGATCCTCTAACCCTACTATGGACTGAAAATCAGATGGAAACGCAGTCAATGGTTTTCCATATAGCAAGTGAGCTGGCGTTAATGGTAGTGGTTCTTGCAGGTCGGTGTACACATATGTAAGCGGGCGATCATTCACGACTGCCTCTATCTCTGTGAGGACTGTCGTCAACTCACTCTTCTTTAATAGAGCACGTCCTACAACCGCTCTTAGTCCTGACTTTACTATGCCGACACACCGTTCCCACATTCCACCAAACCAAGGTGCCTTAACTGGAATGAACCTCCATTCGCACTTCTTCTCTCCCAAAAAAGTGATGATAGTAGGATCACTACTCATATCCTTTAGATATTTTGATGCTTGGACATAAGTGGGAGCATTGTCGCTAAGAATGAGTTGAGGGAATGAACGACGGGCACAAAACCGTCTGAACGCCAGCATAAATTCTTCGCTAGACATATTATCACATAGTTCTAGGTGTACCGCTCGAGACGTCGCACAGGTAAACAATAATATATAAACCTTCTCATGCTCCCTCGTCTTCAATGCCCCTGTGTAATCTAATCCTACCGCTTGGAAAGGTTCTACGTGCTTTACACGGCATTCAGGTAGAGGTGGAGCTGGTCCAGTTGCATATGGTTTACCCTTTAGTCTCTGGCATATTACACACTTTCTCACTACGCGTCGAGCTACTTGTCGAACTCTGGGTATCCACCATATGAGACGTAAATTTGATATAATATGACATACCCCGTAGTGTTTTACTTCCCTATGTGCACGTATGATCAATAGATCAGTAACGTGATGTCTTGTTGGCATAAGTATAGGTCGGTTTGTGCCGTCTGGTACACCCGACCACTTCAGGCGACCCTCACACCTGATGAGGCCATTGTCTAGGTGCAACCTTAGTTGACGCACTATATTAGGCATTAATGTCTTATTCGAGCCTTTCAAGGATTCTAATTCATTGGAAAAGGTTTCTACTTGAACCCATTTGATCAAAGTTACTTCAGCTGCTTTAAATTCACGAGCATCAATGTTGTGACCCCTGTTGCAGAGTTGGCCCGTTACTTTAAGCTTAAGATTGGATACATATCGCAACACCCAAGCTACAACCCTGACTAGTTTATTATAGTCACCGAATCTTGCCCACTTCATGATAGGACCCGGTGGCTCATTTGGTTGGGCTGTAACTGCCACTGTTTCCAGTGGCAGAAGTCCCTCACCAACAGCATGCCATATCGTCCATTCACTTTCATGGAGCAGCCACTTTGGACCATGCCACCACAATTCGGACTTCATTAACTGGCTAGCCGTTATACCCCTAGTTATGAGATCACTAGGGTTTTCCTTTGCATTTACATAATGATAAGCAACGTCTGGCAAAAGGGCTCTAATCTCATCTACCCTATTCCGCACATAAACTGGCAGAGACTTCTTGCTATGTATCCAGTTGAGTGCGACCTGACTGTCGCACCATACGTGAACGATTTCAATATTTAATTCGCTCTCGTATGCTGCGCGTACATGTTGCACCAGATGTGCTAATAGCAGCATGGCAGTCAATTCCATTTTAGGGATAGTTACCTTCTTAACCGGGGCTACTTTGGCCCGGGCTGTAACTAAATGTGCCCCAAATGAAGTAACAACATATATGGCTACCCCGTATGCCGTGGCGCTAGCATCGCAAAACGTGTGTAACGTAACGTCACCGAACGCCGCCACTTTACGAGGTATAGGTTTAGTACATAGGATGGCATATTCATTCAACAACAATGTCCCTTGGTCATTCAGGTCCTCGGGCAAACTGTCATCCCATCCTATTTTACGTCTCCAAACTTCCTGCATTAGAATCCTAGCTCTTATGGTAACAGGTAATGCTAGACCCAAAGGATCAAAAAATTGCGCAACTTTGCTCAACAGACTTCTTTTTGTGTGCGCTCCTGTCTGCTGAGCAAAAGACCTTGTTTGAAAAGTTAGTATGTCATGTTTAGGTTGCCAGATCATCCCCAAATTTCTGGTCTTTTCCTGGTTAAGAGATGCCGTACCATCCACCTGTATTAAACTCTGAAGATCTTCACTATTAGTAACCCACTCGCGGAGAAATAGATGTGCATCCGCAAACAATCTGCGTGCTTGCCAGTATGCATACAACAAATCATCTTGACTATCGCTAGTACCCTGCAAATTGTCAATGTATAATCCGCGAGATAGTTTACTTGTGTCCTCATGAGTGTCAGCTAGATGTTTTCTGATTGTGGCATTTAACAAAAACTGCGAGCAAGTGGCCCCAAAGAGTACAACCCGAAAACGGTATATTATGATGGGACTTTCAGAGTCGCTAATGTCGCTGAACCAAAGAAAGCGGGTAACATCTCTATCTTCCTCCTTTAGCTTGACCATCAAGAATGCTTTCTCGATGTCACTGGTATAGGCATACTTCCCCAGCCTAAACCGCAATAGATGTTGGGACAGATCCGACACCATGGACGGACCTGTCAACAGGCAGTCATTCAGACTGGGTTGTTGACCTTGGTGGGCAGAACAGTCATACACCACCCGTATTGGTGTGGTGACGCTGTCTTTCTTTACCCCATGATGGGCCAGATAGTGAACCCTACCCTTCTTACACGGTTCCTTGACATCGACTCTCTCAATAAAACCCCTATCCTCATAACTCCGAAATACATCGTCATACGCCTGGCGCGTGCTCGGTTCGTTAGACAATTTCTGCTGCAATGCGCGCAAGCGACCTAATGCCAAACCATAGTTGGTAGGTAGGCTTATCTCACTGTTCTTCCAAGGTAAACTAACTTTATATTGCTTGTCTGAGGCACAGTAGCACACAGACTCGTCAAACCTTTGTAGCGCAACTTCCGAATCATAATCAGTCTCCATAGGATTAATGCCTATGTGATCCAATCTCCACAGTCGTTCCAGGTCGAACTCGGCAGCCATCTTAGGGTCACTAGGTTGGGAATCCTCCCTTCCCAACTCCTCTGCCGCGGTTACATTGACTCTATATATCGAGACCGTGTCGACCAGGACCTTTGACTGTGTAGTATGCACCTTTCCGCTCATGCAGTATCCAAATTTAGTGGGGATTAAAATTACACCACACATCTTTTTAAATCCAGGGTATACTACTTCATAATAATGATCCACACCAAGTAGAACATGCACCTCACTCTGATTTCCCATGGGATCTGACAAGTTAACCCCTTTGCTACGTAATGCGTGTTCCACCTTCTTCACACCCACAGATACATATTCTGGTAGGGTGTCTACTACGATACAAGTCATAAAGTACCGGTTTTTACGATAGAAATATGAAATCTCCGCTATCTCGTAGTCTTGTTTATCAGTAACCCCTGTGAAGCCCTGTAATCGAAGAGTCTCAGCCCCTACGATTCGGTGCTTCAGTCCCACTAGTACGGACCTCTTTATAAAGGAACGTTGAGACCCTTGATCTAGAAGTACCCGACAAACTTTGTTACTGTCATTACCTTCCATGGGAATCTGTATTGTGGGCAATATAGTGGTGTCTTGCGTGCTACCTAGTGCCACAGTTGTAGTACCCTCATTTTTGACGTCTTTGACTTTATCTGCTGTAGGACACAACTTATCAAAGTGATGTCCTTTGCAGTGGCGACAGGGCCTTAAGTATGTAGCAGTACATTGTCCCTGCTTACCATGTTCCCCACTTAGACAACCTACACATAGCTTCAATCTTCTCGCCTGTGCTAGTTTTGTCTCATTTGTCGGGTATTTTACACAGAAACTCCATTTATGTTTGTTGTTACATAGCTTACATAGAATCTGAGCAGGTTTCTTATACACACCCTCTTTCTTTACTTTAGTCCCCACTGTCATGCTTACTGTTCCCCTCTTCTCCACATTCTCACTCCCTCCCGACACATACATTCTCCCTTTGTTCAACTGTAGATTATTGATCTCCTTACTGAACTGAGTTTTGAATTCCCCCAGCTCAAATGATCTTACCTTATCAAGTATTGCCATAGGAAGCTTCTGACGCAAGATAATGACTATCATTTCCTGCGTGGTAAGCCCTAGGGTATCTAGCGATCGAGTATGGCACTCCATATTTGCCCTGAAGTTTGTCAACTCATCAACCTTATACTGTGGTTCTGCGAGCCCCAACAAGGCAACGACATGGGCCATCTTCAACTGCTCTCTATCCCCGTATGTGGACTCTAATAAGTGTACCGCTTCAAGATAACTACCACCTACTACTGCAAAACCCTCTATTAAATGTAAGGCCTCTCCTTCCATTTGTCCCTTCAGATAGTGAAACTTGCGGACATTATCCAAAGAGGATTCATGAACCGTAGATCGAAATACGTCCCAGAAAGCTAACCACTCGGTCAACTTGCCCCCAAATGTAGGAAGATTGAGCTTTGGGAGGTGTACAGTATGTTTTGGGTCAGCCCTTCTATGGGCCTCATTATCGCCTCCCTTCTTACTCGCGATTGCACGCTGTAATAGGTACTTCGCTCTAAAGACAGGTTCGTCATAGAGGGCGCGATTATCACACTCTGTAACAATCTCTTCCTCCTCTGTCATGGCAGCCACAATCACCTCACTCAGAGCCGTAATACGACCGTGGGTAACCTGGACGTTTTCTAATCTAGCCTCCAATTCCTCTAGTTCAGCAGTAGTGATGAAAGTGTTGACGTCCACTATTAGCCTATTCATTACTCCCCGAAGTCCCGCCCTTTGATTTTTAGGGGCTTTGTTCAGCACCCCACTAGACGGTGTCTCTTTACCGTTTTTATCCATTTTGCTTGCGAGCCTATAGGCTATGTATCTAAATATCACGTTACAAAAACAACGGCCAAATAACAGGCTACTTAAGAGACGCCAACCGGCGGACTTCTATGTTATGGAGAAAAAATAGTACACTATATAGCAATACCTACTAATGGATCATATTGAACAAGAAAAAATGTTAGGTCAGGTCATATGTCACAGGAAGTCTGAAACAGAAAAGAACATTACTGGGGAAAGACGATGGGTGGGAAGCAGGACTTAGGCAGGCGCAATGACACAACCCCGGCGTCCCTCTCTAGCCAACGCTTCGTTAGCCCTACAATTTTGTTATATAGGACTTGATTGGTGTCTAAGTCGAGGTGGACACCATCCTGGTCGAGGTCTCGGATGCTGAGTGTGATGGAAACAAAGCGGTGCTTCGTTTCTATTAACCGACACCTCAGGGCGCGGTTAACAGAATTTTTTATAGCCTGAAATTCCGCAGCTGAGAACCCTCGGACTTTCGTCCGGCTCTCAATTGCCACGATCTTGCAGCTTCCTCCGGACTCACGCTCCAGATCCAGCGCCACCTCTTTAATTGCGTCAGCTAACTCGCGGGGCACTGTACCGGGGCGTATATCATTGCCGCCTATAAACAAAAAGATCATATGTGGCCTAAACCGTACCACTTGCCCCCACTGGGGGGAGGCTTTCAGGGTGTCAACGGTTGCTCCCGGTACCCCGAAGTAGGTCAGCCGGAAAGTTCTTTCCCCCTCTGACGCCCGATACGACTCAGTACCTCCGTCAGCTGCCCTTAGCCTAGTGGCATAAGAATGTCCCACTATGGCTATTCGCTGAGGTACCGGCGCCTGAGGTACAGGAAGATAGCCAAGCCCTACCCCTCCGGGGTCCTTGCTCCTGCATCCCTGGGCTAATCCCTTGCTCATTGCCTAAGATCCCTTACTGGTAGCTAGTTCCCGGGTCTGGGCACCAATGTGGTAAACTATCAATGGAAGTTAAATATTACTAAGCTATAATGAATCAAATAAAATCAATCTAAATGAATACTCTATATCTAAATTGAATTCAATCTGAAACAAGCTAATTTATATCCAAAGGTCTCACATAATAAATGTATATAATTATAGGGTAAGGTTATAAGGGTTAATATTAGCCAGGAATTAACTCACCAATAGTTCCACGTGGCAATGAGGCAAGGGAGAACGTTTTACCCAATATGGTGGTGGACAATGGGGAACGAGACTTCGGTCCCGAGACACGAGTCAAGTTAAAGAAAGAATAAATGATTACATGGGAATGGACATGAATATTATGCTTATCTATCAGTCAGTCATGATGTCGATGAGAGCGTCGTGATGGTGTAGCTGTGTGTATTGCTGTATGTGTATTGTGATTAGAGGCACAAAAGCACGATCAACTGAGGGCGGAAAATTAGATGTTAACTGGTTGGTGTTCGTGAAGGCTCTGACGTACCTCAAAAGCACACCTTGCTGCCTTGGCAAACCGCCAGGAGCCCAAATTATCGTACCGCATTTAGGTTGCTCTATACGATAAATTATATTAATATATACGATAAATTCATATATACTACATAAGACCATGGCAATATTGCTTAATAGCATATTAGGCCTTTTATAACTTAACTTATTTACAATCTTATAATATACGATCTACTCGTCCTACATCGTGCTGTAGGAGAGATCGTGACGTCACAGAGACATCCAAGATCACAAAAGAGTCATAGTCTATCGTATTTATACGATAGATACAAACTACAGTTGGTCCTCCGGTAACGTGGCTAATGTGTTCTGGTAACCTCCCGTGTTACCAAAAACCGCGTTACCGAACCCATATGTTTACATGTTAAAGGTACCTTGGTGTTCTGGGGATTTCCACAAAGTCCACTTTTTCTCCATAGAAGCCTATGTTATAATAATTAAATCAATTATAAAGGTTATTTGACATGTGCAATGAGTTGATTTGCCCATTGCAACAACTCTTACCTCTGAATAAATATTTCGTTTAGGCTAGGCAGCTAGGCTAAGGAGAGCACCGAGGTATGCACAGGAGGCGGCTCTTAGAGGGGAGATAGGCATATCAAGTATGAGGGCAAGAATAATGGAAGGGCAATTGAAATATCTGCAATATATTCTGAGAAGGGAAGGGAATGCATTACTTGAAAGAATATTAGAGGAGATGAGAGAGAAAAAGAAAAATAAGTGGATAAGGGGTTTAATAGAAGATAGGAGAATGGTTGGGATAAAAGGAGAGAACATGACAAATGAAGAAATAAAGAAAAAGGTTAGTGTGGGATACGAATGAGTGGAGAACAAATCTGGAAGAAAAATAAAGTCTGAAACTGTATAAAGCATGGCGAAAAGAGCCGGGAGGACAGGAGCAAGTGTACGACAACAGAGGCTTCCGAGATCCTGTTCAAATGTAGAAGCAATAATCTGAACTTGGGGAATAGAAAGAGATTTTGTAACCAATCAACAAAGTGTGCGGAGCTGCCATGGAGGACTTGAACCACTATCTACTACATTGCCCAACATACAACGAGGCACCATCCAGCTCTCCTGAGCTATCAGAAGAGACTGGATGACTCCGTTGTTGACGCCTGCCCGGGATGTAACACAGCACCCCATACCATTAAACACATCATAGAAGACTGCATTTCACACAACCACTTACGCCAACAACACAATCTACACTCAATGTGGGAAAGCCCGATCGTGGCCATGGCCTTTCTCAGGGACTCGGGGCTGTTCGGCCAGGCAGCTTAGGGAACAACAACAACATACAACGAGGAGCGAAGAAGAAGTACAGTACTGCAACAACCCTACCAAGAGGATGAAGAAATAGTAGTTGGAAATCTGCTCTTCAACAGAAATACAATAGAAGAGAGCAAATTAGTAATATATCAATTTTGGAAAATAAGAACCAAGAAAGAAGCTCTGAAATCCCACCATCATATTTCTCACCTCACACAATAACTACACAATGTAGGGTGTTCTAGTCTTCACCCAACGCACGGCAATAACCATATCTTCATCTGGTATGCATAAACACTTGGTTAAGCCATTTATTTGCAGAGATATGACCATCGGTAAATTACGAAAATCGTAACTTTGGAATTCCCGCATAACTCGCCGTCTAATTATTTCTCACCTCACAAGTAACTACACAATGTAGGGTGTTCTAGTCTTCACCCAACGCACAACAACGATCATATCTACCTCTGATAGACATAAACACTTAGTTAGGCCATTTATTTGCAGAGATATGAGCATCGGTAAATTACGAAAGTCGGGAGTAAAGATTCGGCGACCGAGATAGCCTAGCCATGTTTTCCACACAATGACAACACACACACACACACTCACTCGACAGCCAAACAATAACCTAAGTGTGTTTCGGTAAATATTCTCACCTCACACATTAACTACACAATGTGGAGTGTTCTACTTTTTACCCAATGCACGGGAACGATCATATCGGTAATTTGGTTTAATTCTAGTTTCGCTTTCACAGCATACTCATAAATTTCTATGGCTACTTTAGAGTTGTCATATACCATACTTAATTCCTATATATGTCCAAAGCGGCGGAAATGCATTATAAGGAATTATACCTACTGTAAAAAATAATAATATTTTCTCCCCATATGCGGCACCATAGCTATTACATAATACTAGGTTAGGTTAGGTAAGGTTGTTAGGTTAGGCTAATGTCGTTAATGTAGTTTATTATCATTATATTAAGTCTTTTACCCAGCAATTTCCCTGATCTTCATAGTTGGTCGGGAAGCTATGCCTTTACAACGGCGCCTCCCTTTTGTCGCTGTGTACGTGAAACTAGAATTTTACCGGTAATTTTCTTGAAAAGACTCGCAGCCTTATTTGAGAGTTTTTTTGGCCAATTGTTTTTGGCAATGGTAGTTTTGATGCTATTAGTTATAATTCCACTGTGGGAGAAACCCTATATAACCCCATTATCCAACAATCTTAAGATAACTCCCCCCGATAGTGGGGAGGGCTATGAAGATCAGGGAAAATGTGGGGTTAAAGTAATATAGTAAAATAATGAAGAATAGGAATGTGTGAAATGCCAAAAATGCCACTTTTCCGAAATCCGAGCCAATTTTGTCGAAACTTGGCTCGGATTTTCAATAATTTCAGAGACTCAAGAGAGCATTTTCTAAAAATCCGAGCCAAGTTTTGTCGAAAGTTGGCTCGGATTTTGCATAATTTCAAACACTCAAAAGAGCATTTTCTAAAAATCCGAGCCAAGTTTTGTCGAAAGTTGGCTCGGATTGTCCATAATTTCAGAGACTCAAAAGAGCATTTTCTAAAAATCCGAGCCAAGTTTTGTCCAAAGTTGGCTCGGAGTTTCCATAATTTCATAGACACAAAAGGTAACTTTGAAAATATGCAAGCAAAGTTTTGTCCAAAGTTGGCTCGGATTTTGCATTAATATCAGAGACACAAAGGGTCACTTTTTATGGTAACATTCAAGGAGATTACACCAGGACTCTTCTTCCCTCTGACCAGGTATAGGCTATCCTAGTGTTTACTAGGCGCCTGGCCCGGGGAGACGATAAATATGAAGGGTGTGCCTGGAAGTGTGGTGGGAGGGCTTGTCGCTTTGGCTCCGCTGCATGTCTGCCTGCCGAGATCGGAACCTCTCCTGGTGGTCAGGGGCCGAGGGAGTGCTGGAGCGACCTTGGTAACCCTGGTCTCTGGGTCTTCTCCTGGGTGACCTGGATGTGTGAGAGTTTGTGTTTTTTATCTGTGTTTATTTTTTGTTTTATGTTGTTTTTGTGTTTTCCCTGTTCTTGCTCTGTCTTGAGTCGGCTACCCCCAAAATGGGGATTGGGCCTGAGCATATAGATAGATAGATAGTGTTTACTATCGTATACCCCTTTGAAAGCACATTAGCCTAACCTAACAACCTGACCTAACCTAACTTAGTATTATGGGTGCCTATACCCCTTTGAAAGGACATTAGCCTAACCTAACAACCTGACCTAACCTAACCTAGTATTATGGGTGCCTATACCACTTTGAAAGGACATTAGCCTAACCTAACAACCTTACCTAATCTAACCTAGTATTATGGGTGCCTATAGCCCTTTGAAAGGACATTAGTCTAACCTAACAACCTTACCTAACCTAACCTAGTATTATGGGTGCCTATACCCCTTTAAAAGGACATTAGCATTAGCCTAACTTAACAACCTTACCTAACCTAACCTAGTATTATGGGTGGGGGCTGCCGCCCCCACACCCCCGCTATTTGACATCTTTTTGGTATTATGGGTGCCTATACCCCTTTGAAAGGACATTAGCCTAACCTAACAACCTTACCTTACCTTACAACAACAACAACAACAACCTTACCTAACCTAACCTAGTATTATGAGTGGGGGCTGCCGCCCCCACACCCCCGCTATTTGACATCTTTAGACAGATTTGTGGTGTATTTGTTAGTACCCAGTACGTGGGATCCAAAAGTAGCCCTTGCATGCCAGCTACTGTGGGTGCATACTACTCAGTACGTGAGATACAAAACGTGACCCATTACGATTCCCGAGCTAGCTGTGGTCCGGCTCCTTTATATTGTGCAGGTTACCTCCACTCCCACAGCATATACTGTATTACATTAATAAAATATATGATAATTATCCCGAATAGACTTGCAGCGTTATTATACATCTAAACTTCTTTTGTTGTCTATTTTCACTCACTTGCAATTCACTGCCACATGTACTACACTTACCAGTTGCCAAGACTAACTTAGGCTATGCTGGACAAGAAAATCCCATGTAGCTTACTTGGTTCGCAAAATGACCCCCAATTTCTGACAGGAGAGACTACAACCTGCACAAGCGGCCATGACAGTTACAAATCTGCCGGGCTGTTTGACGTTTCTGTCAGCTGAGAGAAGGAATGGCAACAATATGCGCCGATTCGTGCGCAAGAGCAAATATATGTAATAATACTAAAACTACAAGGGAAATGGGAAAGAAAAATGCCAGAAAGGATTGAACAAATACCGGGAAAACTATGAAACATAAATACAAGCACAATGTAATGTTGCAAATGTGTATATTAGACATACAGTAACATCTTTGTAGAACATAACACTTTACCGTAGCGAGTGTACTCCATTGCGAACACGTCCGTAGCGGAGCTCTCAAGATTGCGGGAGTGAAGAAGAAGAGTTTGTTTACGCGCGGGACTCTATTTTTATCGACATAATCGAGAGTTACAAAACTTATCAAAACTATTCTACCACAACGGAATCTATGTGAGTATATTATAATAATAATAATAATAATACTTTATTTCAGACTCACACAATACAGAGGGGACCATACTGGGGTCCATATATACCTTACAGTAACATAAATATATATAAATATATATAAGCTACTGTACATAGGCTACATAAAATAAAAAGAAATTAAATAATACCCAGCTTGCTATCATGTAGTTCACAGCACTGCCTCAACCAAAAACAGTGGTCATCAAACTACTGTGTTACCAAAACCACTGTCCTAATTGTGTACAGTACCATGCCTCACATCATTTAGCTTCCGGTACAGTATGTTGCTACAGTACAGTATAGGAATATCGGTACTGTACTGCACTATGAGGATCAGTACCGGTATGCTAATTCTGTGAGTAGCAGACCTGAAATCATTACTTAAGGTTAAATATAGAGCAACTTCCTCCAGTGTGCCTGGATCCTGGAGGTGTACACTATGCTTGGAGTTTGTAGCATTTTAATGATCCTGTTCTCAGAAGTGTTAAGGCGCTGAATGAATTTATATGTTAGCTTTCTAATGAGTGATTTGTAACAGTGTAAGTTCATATAGGCACATAGCGTACTTGTACTCTCATATTTTGAGAGCCCCAGAAACATTTTCATGATATTGTGATATGAGATACTTAGTCTATTCACTGTCATTTTCTTATAGTTCCACCATAGTTGTGCTGTATACATTGGTGAGCAGTAGGAGTTGAACAATGTTATTTTTGTATCCCATGTGCACATATGAAATTTTCTTAATATTGAATTTCCCAGCATGTAAAGTTGCCTTCGCTGACGACCCATATCCTCATCATCTGAGCGATCACATGAAATATAGTGTCCTAGATACTTTACTTTACTTACTTCTTCTATAATTTCTTCATACAAATGGAATTTAGGTAGCTTTGATTTCAATAGAAGGTTAGATTTAAATATTATGATATTGCTCTTTATAGGATTAAATTTGACTGAATGTTCGATTCCAAATTTTTCACATACTCTTAATAATTTATCCAGTCCTGCTCCAGAGGGCGCGATTAAGGCTAGGTCATCAGCATACATGAGATGATTTACAATGGTGCTGCCAATACAGCACCCAGTGCGAGTCTTGTTCAGCTCCAGACTAAGATCATCCATGTAGACGTTGAAAAGATACGGAGACAATATCCCCCCCTGCCTAACACCATTGGTTACGGCGAAAGAGCCTGACAGGATGTTGCCCCATCTTACACACATTTTTTGATTAGCATACCAGAAAATAAGTATCCTAACAATATAGCTAGGCACTCCCCTGTTAACTAATTTTTCAAATAAGGTTTTGTGACACACCCTATCAAAAGCCTTACTTGCATCAAGAAAACAAGAGAAAATTGAGCTATTTAGTTTGTTGTATGTATGAATCACTTCTTTCAGCACATATATGCATTGGTCTGTGCCGTGATTTTTCTTAAAGCCAAACTGATTGCTGCTGGTGACAATATATGCAGACATTCTTTCTAGCATTATCATTTCAACTACCTTACTCACCACACTAGCAAGTGCTACTGGGCGGTAGTTGTCTTTTGCTGTAATTTTACCTGATTTATCTTTAATGACAGGAACAAGTATTACGGATATCATAGACTCCGGCAGGACACCATGCGTAAATAGACTGGTGATGCAAGAACTAAGTTTATCTATTAACAACTTATCTGCATATTTAAGATGTTCTGCATATATACCATCCAGCCCACAAGCTTTATTTAGGTTAAGTTTTCTTATGGCATTCTCAAGATCACTTTCAGTCACTTTAATGTCTTCATAATTACTATCTTTCACATATTGAATTGCACCATTAGTAGACCTTTGGTTTACACTGTTAAGTAGTTCCTTAAAATGAGTTTTCCATAAGTCAGCAATGTTCTCTTCACCCGTAACCCCCTCAACACTGACAGGTAATGGTGTGTTACAATTTTGCATGGATCTGATGTCCTTCCAAAAACAGTTAGTATCCTTTTCTGCCAGACTCTTTGCAAGGGCTTCCTTCCTTAATTGGTTTTCATTTTGCTTAATAAATCTAATGGCATATTTGGTCCTAGCCTTTGCTCTTTTGTGAAGTTCAAATATAGGCCCCTGTCTAGGCTGACCTACTTCAAGCCAATGAGACCTAGCATCTCTGGAGGCCTGATACAGGTCAGCCACATAGTCTTGCCAACCTGGCTTATTGAATGAGGACTTATATTTACGGCTATTAAAAATACTTTCCCCCGCTTTTGATAAAGAATCTATTATACTATTGTAAAATTTAATAATGTCCTTTCTGTGTTGTGCATCACTACATTTTGGATCCCTGCATTGTGCTACACCATTACCATCATATTGCACCCTATTTAATAAGTCCTTGGTTTTATCACAGTACATTTGGCACTCTTCATTTGAGATTACATTCCATGGAACTTTTGCCTTGATGCTATTGCTAGTTTCTGTTATTTCCGGTGCTTTATTAATTTGGATTGTTAATTCTATAGGTATGTGGTCGTCATCCGTAATGTCGTATCTTATGGCCATTTCTGAGATAGTCATGAAAGTCAGAGCTAGAGATTGCATGATCAAGCCACGACCTGGTCTCCCATGCTTCACTAACATATGTATAGCTATTTTCTGGAAGCAGGTTTTTGGAGGACAAAATTAAACCTTGCTCCTCACAAAACCTTAACATATGTTTAGCAAACATGGAACCACCCAACTCGTGAGGGGTAGCATTCCAATCACCTACCACTGAGTAACACGTTATCTCTAATTCAGAAATTAGGCCACCAAGCTCCCCTAACTTTTCCAAATAAAGTTCTTCATTTTCTGCACACTGATACGGTAAGTAAACACAAAATATTGCAAATTTTCTGTGTCCCACTTCCAGCTGTATTCCCGCACACCAGCTTAAATTTGTCTCAATGGTTTTAATTACACTATCTAGGCACGATCTCCACATTATTGCAACTCCCCCTGGGGGGTGACCTGCCACAATACCATCACGTGTGTCCGTAGTGGAGACCCCGTACCCATGGAAATCTTTATCTAATATGTTCAGATTACCTAAGTCCTGTTTTGTGTACCAGGTTTCCTGAAGGCAGACTATGTCACTGGTCCTTAATGTAGATACGATGTCAGGTCGCAACAGGAGATTCCTCTTTGTTTTGGGGAGTCCTCTGCAATTGTATGAAGTTACTTTTATACTTGCTGCTGTTGTTGGTATCCCCTCCATTACTGCGAGTTGGATAGTGGTGTGCGATGCCTCCAAGTCCCAGAAGCCTCTGCACTGTCCTCATTGGGATATTGTCTTGGTTCTCTGTACCAGTTGACATATGCATCTTCTGGCCACAGGTCAGGATTCATGAAAACATCTGGATCTGGACATTCGCTAGTTATACAAAAGGAGGCACAGGTAGTGGACCTGGAGAGGGTGGTCAGCTGTCTTACCTCTATATTTATATGTAGATTATCAGCCAAGTATGTCTTGAGATTCTCAGCAGTAACACTAGGGTTGAATCCTGTGGCAAACACCCTAGCTAGTCGGGGCCTTTTGATGGTATTGAGGCCAGTATCCTTGACCCTACCTTTAATTCCTGGCTGGTTTCTCGGTCTAGGGTGAACCTGCTCGCCTTCCCTAGAGTAGCGAGGCTTGCCATTCACCCATTTGACCATAGTCCATGGGTTTTCCCTTGCATTGGCTCCTTCATTTGGTTCAGTTTGTGTAGGTAAATTTGAGGATGGTGTAGCTGGCACTGTATTATCTTCTCTCGTTGCCGACGATAAAGATTGCTGTTGTGTTCGGTGTTGTTGCTGTTGTGGTCGCTGCTGCCACACCTGGTGTTGCCTTTGATATGAATGCTGCTGCTGGGTTAGTTTGGATTGTTGTAGTTGTCGCTGGTGTTGTTGTTTTTGTTGATGCTGTTGCTGCTGCTGCACCTGCTGCTGTTGTTGCTGCTGCACCTGCTGCTGTTGTTGCTGCTGCACCTGCTGTTGTTGCTGCTGCATCTGCTGTTGTTGCTGCTGCACCTGCTGTTGTTGCTGTTGCACCTGCTGGTGCTGCTGCTGTTGTGGTTGTTGCTGCTGTTGTGGTTGTTGCTGCTGTTGTTGTTGTTGCTGTTGATGCTGTTGTTGTATGGGTCGCTGTTGTTGCTGGGGCTGTTGTGTTTGGAGTTGTTGCAGCTGTTGCTGTTGTAGTTCAGCCTGCTGTTTCTGGTGGTGGTGTTGTAGGCCTATGGGTGGTTGTTGTTGTTGATGCTGTTGTTCTAGATGCTGCTGCTGTTGTTGTGTCACTTGTGCCTGTGGTTGAGGTGGAGCGTTAGTAGAGTTATTTTCTAACTTATTCACTCTGTCAGCTACATTTGAAACCACACTGCTTATGTCCACTATGGTTTCTTTTTGACCTGTGGTACACTCTCTCAGTAATTTAACTTCCATTTGGGTGTTCTTGATTTCACTAAGTAGCACTGACACATCTATCCTATCAAATTGTATAGGTGGTAGGTCCTTTAGGTCCATGGCCACGAAAGTGGGTAAGCCCATAGCCTTACCTCTTGTAGCAATTTAATAATGTCTTTAATGTTCTCAGCACTTTGTTTGCACCAACTCGTTTAATATTTCGATAATTGTTATCTTCACTAGTACCAATAAGATCGAACACTCTGTTCTTGGCTGCCACAATTTTATCTTCATCATAAAAGGGCACACACAGCTGCACAATACTGTCTGTAGGTAGACTATCTATTTTATTTGATATAAAGCATAACAGTTCGTTGATTTCAAGGCCATCACTATTTCGTCCCTGGGTTGAGATTGTCCCACCTCGCCCCGCCATCTTGTTTGATACCCAGATGACCAGGGGGGCAGATATTCCACTTCACTTTTCACTCACTTATGGACTATTCACTAACACTGTATATGTTCCACCACTTTCTCTGTGCATTCATTGTGGAGTTATATACGTTGTTTGCTCTGTGTAGTGTTGACATAGGGTATATATGTTGATAACTTGGAGCAGCAGTTTACCCAAGGTACCTCTCTTCTTCTTCTTCTTCTTCTATTATAAGGATTCCATAGAGCTTCACTTTCCCTCATAAATTATGTATAATAACGCTGCGAGTCTATTCGGGATAATTATCATCATATCTACCACCGGTATGCATAAAAACTTGGTTAGGCCATACATTTGCAGAGATATGAGCATCGGTAAATTACGAAAATAGTAACTTCGGAATTCCCGCCTAACTCGCCGTCTTAATATTTCTCACCTCACACAATAACTACACAATGTAAGGTGTTCTAGTCTTCACCCAACTCACAACAACGATCATATCTACCTCTGGTAGGCATAAACACTTGGTTAGGCCATATATTTGCAGAGATATGAGCATCGGTAAATTACGAAAGTCGTGAGTAAAGGTTCGGCGCCCAGCTGGACCCCGCGCCAGTGTAAGTATTGACCGTGTTAGCAACATTTTGGATATTTTGGGTGTACCGCGTGCCACCAAAACCGCGTTTCCAAAATACGCTTTACCAGAGGACCAACTATATTAGAGGTCTCTATATTAAATGATTGGATTGCCACAAGTAACAAAGATCCTAGAATAGTTTTTTTTATATTCACAGATAGTATAAGGACTTCGGGTTGCCGTTATCAATAACTATTTATGAAGGGTCAAAATAATATTTCTCCATAGCGGGGTGCTGATCAGGAGAGAGCTTATATTCACTTACTTTCCTTCAAACTTCCCTGGCCTAATGTGCACCCGTACTGGAGGGTACCCATTCTCTGTCGAAGGGTAGTAAAGACTTGTGTTTGCACTATTTAGTAAGACAAGAAGTCCTTCTTGTCCTAGGGGAGGTGAATCTTAATTATCGTATGACAATACTCTACTATCCTTGAAGAGTCATTTGAAACAATATAATGGGCAGGTGTTATGCAATTTAAAGTCTTACTTGTCGGCCATAGTTATTGGTAGAACTCAAAGGGCACGATGATATTAGAGCTTTAATACAGAGTTTTGAGGATGATTTCTAGGGGAGCTCTGAGCGTGAGAGTTCAAGGGGGGGAAGGGTTATTGTACTGGATGTTGCCTCACAGCATGAAGGTACTATTTACTTCTACAGGAGTTAGGCACTGTTATTGTTGGAGAGAGGTATATGAGAAGGTTAGCTTTTACTTCGGGAGTTATGGCTAATTGTTATTTTAGGTGTTGGGTATAAAGAACATAAATTTTATATAAAAATACAGTCTGGTCGGCAATAGGGTTAAGTTGGTATTCTTGGGGGTCGCGGAGGTCCTAGCCTCGCACGCTTGCTTTTCCTACAGAGTTTTGAACAAGGCTTGTACATACATACATACATAGATACATAAAATTTTAAGACTGAGTGTTCCACACATAAGCGCAGTTTCAGTCTCTTGTCCTAATGGCGGCATTCCAGGCAACCCTGTTAAGGGCTGCTTCACTTGTCAAGTTCTTGGATTTGAGATCGGCGCGTATAGTCCGATCCCAGGTCTTCCTCGGTCCACCCCTTGGTGCAGCTCCCTCCACAATCACAGACCTGCATTTTTTCACCCAATTTTGTTCATCCATTCTCTCCACATGTCCATACCATCCCAGTCTACTTGTACGCATCACCTCGCTAATACTCTTTATACCTAAACGTCTCCTCAGCTCAACATTTGTTATTCTATCCTGTAGCCTGGCCCACACACATCCGTCTCACCATTCTCATCTCATTACGCTCCATTCTGTTGACATCCTCTACTTTAACGGCCCATGTTTCTGAGGCATACGTCATTGCACTTCTAACACATGAGGCATACACCTTTCCCTTCAGGGGGAGAGGCATTCTTTTCATGGTCAGGATTGGCATCAGTTCTCTGAACTTTTAGAGTATCTAGCAATGTTAGATTTACTTTAGTAGAGTGAACCTGGATAGTTTCTAGCTTAAAATATATACAAAACATGTTCATAATAGTTTATAAGACTCGTAAGGTTGGAGTCTGGATTGGCAATAGTGTGTTCTACTGAGTCATGTGTCCAGTTTCCCTTGTGTTAGGGAGTGGTAGGTTTGCAGACAAATGGGTCTACAGCGATTAATATGGGGCATCATAATCTCTAATCATGTTTGAGTTAGTTAATACAGATAAGGCTGATATCTCTAATATAGAAAACATCCGTAAGAACAACTTTATAGTATTAATAGAGGTTGTAGCTGGCGACCTTTTGGTTGGAAATTCTGGTGGTCATTTTTGCTTATCTGGACAAAAAGGCAAAGTTCGTTGGCCCAAGCCGCTCCAACTTATGAAAGAAGTATATATGTCTGTTTGATAGTAATAGAGAAATGATAATATTAGAGAAGGCGTGTACATAATTATGTGTTTATTATATAATAGATAAACAGTTAATGTGTATGTGTGACATGGTTCTTACATAATTAAATACATACATAAATAAAACATTATAATGGTATAGGTATCATAACCTTCGTAATATCAATACTCTGATAACTTACTAGAGCTGCTGCTAATAGGTTGACATCAAGGGTTTATATCGAGACACGAAGGAAGATAATGTGATTTGGTTACTAATAGGACAATTGATTACTGAGAAGACGTATATATATGTGTGTTGGAGAAGCTGCCAGCTGTGTGATGAGTGTCCTTGGTGGGCAGCGCTATGACGTCACAGGCTCTGTGATTTGGCTGTACCTGTTTGTAGGAGAGGCAGGGGGTAAAGAACACTGGCTTGAAGGGGGCACTGTGTTACCCATCCAGATTACAGCTATTTGGTTGGTCGAAGCTGAAGCTGATGTTGTACCAGGTGTTGGGGCTGGTGTAATACGGCTGTGGGTTTCTTAGTTCTCCCTTTTGACTTTCCGTATAACAAACAATGATCATAAAAATAATATAAATAATATAATACTAATATAATAAGCAATAAGATCTGACCTCTTTGTCATCTATGAGGGTTAGGAGAGCTCTGTTTGGGGGGAGATTCTCTGGGGCTGCTCCATTGTGTTCAACTCTGAAAAAAAACATAAATATTACTACAGAGTTGAATGGTATATGTGAAAAAGTGGTATATGTGAAAAAGTGGGCTGCCAGCTGACAGGAGATAGAGAAGTATGGAGGTGATTTATTGATGGCCAACTCCTCGGGGATCAAGGCAAGCGGTTGCAGGTAGCGCAGGAAACCCTTCATCTGTCACCTAACAAGTCTGAGCCGGCACTGATGTAACTTACAGGCGTCTGTTAGCTCACTGCAGCGTTACACATAGTGAAAACAGCTCAAAACCGTTCATTTTTAGCAATTTTGGCCGACCTTTACATGATCGTTGCAAGACGACCAGACGTCGTTCAGAGATAATTCAGGGTCATTGGAAATTTAAATTACTGTACTTTCACGGATATATAATTGTATTATGTTCTGGCTCTTTTTTATGCATGAAAATGTACAGGGAATGAAGCTCAATTAAGGCCAAAACCCCTGCAATGAAAGAGTTAATGATGTAGAGTGACTGACTGTGGCACTTACAATCACAGGTCAGAAATTAATATTGAATATATACTGTATAATATATATATATATATATATATATATATATATATATATATATATATATATATATATATATATATATAGAGTTATGTTTTTGAACGAGGTGAAATGACACAAACAATAGGCTAAATATGATATTCAAGACTGATGTCAGAACACTAAAAAACATCCAGGTTCAAGGAAACTACAATAAAAATTCTTAATTAAATTAAATTAAGTATTATAATGTAACAATAAAATCAGTCTCTTCAGGACGAGAAATAAGAATATATAATGCACTAAGATTTGGCTTAGTAACAACAAGAATGATTATCAGAAAATAGGCAAGTGAAAAATAAATAAGTTTATATCTTAAATAGCTATATCACATAAGAATTTATATGTTCTCAAGATTACTGGACATGGATAATATTATGTTTAAACTTACGGAAATGCACAATACGTTAATAAAAGCAATACAAGTAATTAATACAACTATTTAAAAGTTAAATAAGCACTAAAATATCATTTGAGAAAATATTCTTTCTGAAAATACAATAATAAGGGGTAACTAAATTAATCTGATCAAATTCACAAACTTGGAAACTAATCACAAATTAATTTAATGCTTTACACTTGTAATATTAATAAATGCAATCAAAAGGAAATAACAAAATAATATGAATTTACAGAAAGCTCAATGATAATTAATTATTAACTGATCACTAGATTAACTTATAATTAATACACAAAAATATCACTGAGAATAATAAATAGGCTATAATAATAATAATAATACTAATAATAATAATAATAATAATACTAATAATAATAATAATATTTATTCAGTTAGCAATTTACAGAGTTGGTAACACATAGTATGTTACAAATATGACATGTACCAGCCTTGCATAATTCCAACTAAGGATAGCCCAATAAGGCCGTTAGGCGTATTTCCATTGGGGTCCTTGTGGGATTAGGTTAGCTGGGGAAAATGGGGAGGATAAAGAAATAGATACTTTAGAGAAAGTATTTCTAGGGGGTTATTTTAAGATACCTTACATCCTATAGTAAATATCAGTAATCCGTAATCAGTAATCATTTCAGTTTGGTTTGTCTATCTCTTATGTCGCATTTAGTAGTAGACATAAGCTTGGTGCTCCCTTCTCGCAGCTGTCCGGTTCAGGTGTTCCTTCAGGCTACGTCTGAAGGAATACAGTGTTCTCTTTTCACGGACTGACTGGGGTAGGTCGTTCCAGTCTTTGATGGCGGTGAAGAAGAATGTTTGCTTACCCTGTCCTTGGATGCTCGGGACCTTAAAATTAAACATCCTGTTTCTTGTATTATGTCCACTCCTCTCATTTGTTTTAACAAAATCATTCTTTAGATACTCTGGAGCTCTGTCATAGAACATTTTGAAGGCATTAGTGAGCCTGATTTGTTTGGCCCTGTCAGAGACATTGAGCATACCTAGTGACTGAAGTTGTTCCTGGCCAACACGTGATCTGGGTCCTAGGTTCAGCATGAACCTAACCATTTTATTTTGAGTGACCTGAAGTTTGTGCTGTGCTGATTTAGATGATGCAGAGTACCAGGATGACACAGAATAGTCAAAATGACATTGTACAAGCGCTTGGCAGAGGGTCTTTTTGGTCGCCGCGGGCAAGCATCCCACCTGTCTATACAGGTATTTTATACGTGCTCTACACTTACTCAGGATAGATTCCAAAATTGTTTCACCTGACAAACTCGCGTCCAGTTTTAGTCCGAGATATTTAACTTGTGACACTGTTGTTATAGGAATATCATTACAGTTGACCAAGAAGCCCACAATGTCTTTCAGGTTGCGTTTTGTTCCACATAAGATGGCTCCCGTCTTGTCCAGGTGAAGAGATAGTCTATTGTCCACTAGCCATTCACTACATGATTCTAGTTCTTTGGAAAGTGAAGCGGCAATACTTATTGGGTCTTTTCCTGAAACCAGAAGCACGCTGTCGTCTGCATACAGTAATAATTTACATGAGACGCTCAGTTCCATGTCGTTCACATAACAGAGAAAGAGTAAGGGACCAAGGATGCTTCCCTGCGGGACCCCACAGTTAATTTGCATAGGATCAGATATATTATCATCAATTTTGACTCTTTGGGTTCTACCACTAAGATAAGATTTAAACCAGTTCACAGACCCTATGCCCATTGCTTGTAGTTTATTACATAGGATATCACGGTCTACTGTGTCAAACGCTTTTTGTAGATCAAGAAGAACCATACCGGTGTAGTTACCTTTAGACATTTCTTTACGAATGTGATCCGTTAAGTGGATGAGACAGGAGTCTGTCGAGTACATGCATCTGAAACCTGATTGAAACTTATAGAATAGATCATTTTGTTTGAGGTAGTGTTCAATTTGGGAGTATACCCCTCTTTCAAGGATTTTAGATACAATACATAATATGCTAACTGGTCTGTAGTTACCAACTTCTAGTTTATTTCCTTTCTTGAATAGAGGGGTTACAATAGCTTCCTTCAGTTCAGCAGGTACAGTGTTGGTGTTAATTGACAAGTTGATGATGTGGGTTAGAGGGCCTGCTATACCAATGGCTCCATCTCGTAGAAATTTGGCAGGAATTTTGGAATTGATGGAATTGAAAACAATATTATCCTTCTAGCACACAAATAATACCATGAAAAAGAGTCAATATAAAAGTCTCCTTTGTCTTTTCAGAACCAATTAAGTCCGTCTCATAATAGTTCGTGTTTATCGCTCACTTCCCCTTCTGCAACTCTCTTTCTATCTATCTTGTCTTTTCAGAACCAATAAGTCCGTCTCATAATAGTTCGTGTTTATCGCTCACTCCCCCTCTGTAACTCTCTCTTTCTATCTATCTATCTCTCTAATGCATCTACGTAACTCCCTTATACATTAACATAACTATGTCTTATTTGGACTTTTTGTAATCTTTGAATAATTTCTAATGCAATGGAATTGAAAACAATATTATCCTTCTAGCACACAAATAATAACATGAACAAGAGTCAATATAAAAGTCTCCTTTGTCTTTTCAGGACCAATTAAGTCCGTCTCATAATAGTTCGTGTTTATCGCTCACTCCCCCTCTGTAACTCTCTCTTTCTATCTATCTATCTCTCTAATGCGTCTACGTAACTCCCTTATACATTAACATAACTATGTCTTATTTGGACTTTTTGTAATCTTTGAATAATTTCTAATGCAATGGAATTGAAAAATATAATATATAATAAATATAAGGCCGAAACTCGGCTCTTCGGTCCGAATGCGAAATAATTTTTCTCAGCCTTTCGGACAAATCCGAAAGGCTGAACCATGAGTTCGAATTGAAATGCTTGTCCGAAAGCCTTGGAATTCCGAAAGAGTGAAGTACGAAAGAGCGAGGGTTTACTGTACTTCCAAACACTGGAGACCAGTCTGTATTCCATAAAATGTCCAAAAATGTTTCTTTATTGTAGTTTCTGAGTGACCTTATTTTGATAACCTTGTGATTCTCTACGGTAATTTTTGTGGTTTTTCGTGTGCAATATGTGACAAAGTGATCACTTATCCCAGTCTGTATAACCCCTGATTGGGATATTTTGTCCTCTCTGTTACAGTTTATGTGGTCTATTATTGTGGCAGTGTTCTCAGAGATATGTGTGGGGGTTGTTATGAGTTGTTTGTGATTGTGCATTGTCAGTATATGCCTATATTCTCGTACAAGCCTATTATTTCGTTGTTTGTAACACAGGTTAAAATCCCCTAGTATGATGGATTCATTCCGAGGGTCTAGCGATGACAAAGATCATTCAAATTTGGTCAAGAATTGTGTGTCGTATGGTGGCCTATAGCATACCCCAATTGTGATGGGTCTTGTCCTCGGCAGGTGTAGATCGATCCACAGAGCTTCGTGATTTTCTACATGGAGGTCGGTCCTAGTTGTGTGTGTGAAGTTGTTTTTTACATACAGACATACTCCTCCCCCATGCCTATCGCGATCATTCCTAATCATATTGAAACCTTGAATGTTTATTTCACCATCGTTTATACTTGAATCCAGCCAGGTTTCTGTGATTGCAATTATTGAAGCTTTGGCCTTATTAGCTAACAAGTTTATTTCTGACAATTTATGGTACATTGATCTGGCGTTAATGTGGATAAGATGGAGCCCTTTGTTGGTGAACACTCTGTATTCATCTTTGATTTTTAATGTGTCCTGGCTGGATTCTGAGTTGTTAATACTAATTGGTTCATTTACATTAATATTCGGTAATGAATGCAAGGCACATATGTTGCATAGGAATTCCCGTTCTTCACTGTTGGTCTTCTTAGAGATGCACTTCATGTGAGCTACAGTTTTACACTTAACACAGTTTAGGATCCTTTGTTTTCTTGTTATGAGTAATTCACATATTTCACAAATGATTTTAGGACCTTTAATAGCTACTTCCCTACATGTATCGCATTCCACTTCTTTTCTGCTAGTAACGTAAGTACATCGATCGTGTACTGTTTCATTACATCTACTACATTGTGACGTTGTACTCCTTTTGTTGAATCCAATATCGCACACTATACATATTTTCCTGTTACTGTTCATCGTACGTCTGGCGGTGTGGTGATCAGCTGTGCGCCGTGAGCGGCTGATGGTGTGTGAGCGCGTGAGATGGGGACAGGTTGTGGCTCCCCCTTGCCCCCCTCCCACCCCTACCTGTATTTGTTGTTTGATGTCCTTGTTCTTGGCCGTTGTTGCTGCTTTATTGTTGATGTTGTTGCGACTGATCCCTTCTTTTTTAGCTGTTCTGGTTGCATGTTGAGCTACCTGGGTCGCCGATAGTGTTGTGTTGTGTTGTAGTAGGTTTGGTTGATTTGTTGTGCAGCGGCGTCGTGTTGTGGGGGGTGGGTGGTTTCTCTTGTTGTCTTTCTTGTTCGTTGCTGTTACTTCATTGTCGATGTGTTTGCTAGAGCTTCCTGCTTGTTTGGGTGTTCTGGTTGCATGTTGTGTTACTTGGGTCACCGATATCTGTGGTAGTGATGATACAGTTGAGGGTAATGTTGAGTAGGTAGAGTGTTGGCACTGTGCTGGCGGTTGCCCTGCGATCTTGGTTGTGAGTTGGAGCGTGACGGGAGACTTGGGTGCCTGCTGGCCCAGTTTGTTATAACGAATTTTACTGCTAGGGACTGTTGAAATGTCGGTGTCTGCCTTACTTGTTTGGTGGTGAGGTTTCTTCAACGTTGAACTAGGGCCGGGATTGGTCTCTACATCTCCGCAGCTAATTAGAGTGTAGCACAATAGGTGTTGTAGCGAGGTTGTGCCAGAGTACTTGCCAAGCCGCGGCGTCTTCCCGATATATGAAATAGACCAGGCAGGAATGGTGACAGAAATTTCACTTGTGTGTGATTTCTGTGTGACGAGGTCCCGCAATACTTGTTTAGTGTTGACCTGGTACACTACCAGTCCCCTCTGCACCTGTGTATCAGCACAGCCCCTCTGGATGCTGAGAAGGATGATACATAGAGAGAGGGCTACGCCCGCACCCTTCATCCCTCCCGCCATCTTAACCTATAATCTAATGACACACTTATGTACTCAACTCCCCAATAACAGGTAACAGCTTGCAGGTTGCTTTATCATTTGATGGTAGCCAGGAGAGATATGTCACTTCACTAAGTATAAATCACTATGTACAAGAGAGAAATGGAGAGATGATGCGTATAGCTAGTCAGGTCGGTCTGGTTCCAAGAGACCGGGAGCTGTGAGCTTATATAGGCCTCGCAGTAAACGAGAACTTTCTCTAAGCCTCGCGAGACACCGAGAGCACACATCCCAGCGCCCGCCCGAGATATGATCACGTGGAATGAATGACGCAATCTCTACTCACACTTACGTATCAAGTGACTTTCTCTAAAATGCGTACATTAACCCTATCACAATTGTACTTATTTTTATTCATTTATTATTTTTATTCACAGTACATAACACCTTCCCTCTAAAGAAAGAAATTTACAGGGGAAATTTCTATTACTTAAAAACAATTAGGCTACAATCTAGACAAGCAATCTGCAATCACATTTTCCTTCCCTTTAATATGTCTTATATCTAAAGGATATTCTTGAAGAAGCAGATTCCACCTGGTCAATCTCTGATTTTTATCTTTAAATTTACTAAGAAACTTTAGTGGGTTGTGGTCAGTATAAATAACAATAGGATCTGGGCCTGAACACAAATATAAAGACAAATTTTGCAATCCCAAAATCAGAGCCAAAAGTTCCTTTTCAATAGTTGAATAATTCCTTTGGGGTGGAGTGAACTTCTTGCTGTAATAAGATACAGGATGTTCAATACCTTGGTCATCCTCATGCAACAAAACTGCCCCAGCTCCTGTATCACTAGAATCCACAGCCATTTTAAAGGATTTAGCAAAGTTAGGGGTGGAAAGCACTGGCTGACTCAACAGGATAGCTTTGAGTTTGTTGAAAGAGGATTCACATGCTTCATTCCACTCAAATTTAACTCCCTTTTTCAGAAGATGAGTGGCGACACAAGGATTGAGAAATTTAGAACAAACCGGTGGTAGTATCCTACCATACTGAGAAATCTTTGCAATTCTTTCCTATTCTTAGGTCTGGAAAGATCACTTATCACCTGAACTTTAGCCCCTGGTGGCACAATTTGTCCATTACCAATCACATAACCAAGATACTGGACTTTAGCTTGACCAAATTCACATTTTGATAAATTTGCAACAAGATTAGCCTGAACCAAACGATCAAGAAAGTTACTGATATGGTATAGATGATCTTTCCAGGTGTCACTAAAGATCAATACATCATCAATATACACCAAACCTTCGGTTACAATGTTCATGAGTTTTTGAAATGTCGCAGGTGCATTTTTCATACCATACGGCATCACAGAACATGCAAAAGTTTTACCAAGAGTCACAAAACATGAGATATCCCTAGCACGCTGAGTCATAGGTACTTGCCAATATCCCTTTAACAAGTCAAACTTACTGATGTATTGTGCCTTTCCAATCCTATCTATACAATCTTCCATGCGAGGTATTGGGTAGGTGTCTGTTTTGGTGATCTGGTTAACACGTCAATAGTCAATACAGAGCTGTTGTGATCCACCTGATTTAGGAACTAAGGTGACAGGAGAACTCCACTCACTTTGGCAGGGCTCAATCATCTTGTGGGTGAGTAGGTAGTCAATCTCCTTCTGGATCAGGGAAACCTTTAAGGGATTCACACGGTAGGCTGGCAGCTTAATTGGCTTCGCATCTCCAACATCAACATCGTGCATCAAAATGGTTGTTCTTCCTGGAGTATCTCGGAACACTTGATGGTATTTCTGGAGTAGAGCCATGAATTCCTGCCTCTCCTCAGGGGTTAGATGAGATAACTTAGTCTCCAGATCACTCATGATAGCAACATTCTTCCCCAGGCTATCGCTCAAGTTCATACTGCATGGGAGTGCCTCACTTTCGGGGTCTTGAGGAACAGCTACAGTGCAGACGGGTTTATCAGGGTCTCTCCTGTGGTACAATTTTAGCATGTTGACGTGACAAAGTTGTTTGCTCTTTCTACGATCTGGCGTGGCAATAACGTAGTTTACATCACTGGCTTTCTTCTCCACCATGTATGGTCCACTAAACTTGGCATGAAGAGGTTGTCCATGTACTGGCAGCAGAACTAGGACCTGATCACCTGGCTGAAACTGGCATACTCTTGAGTTCTTGTCATACCACGTTTTCATCTTCTCCTGTGCAGCTCCCAAATTCTCTCAAGCTAGCTGGAACGCTGCTGATAACCGTTCCTTGAAGTTTGCCACATATTCCAACAGGTTGACGTCATCCGATTCCGACAGCCAAAACTTCTTCAACAACTTCATAGGACCTCTAACTTCATACCCGAAGAGTAGTTCAAAAGGTGAGAAGCCTAGTGATTCATTTGGAGACTCTCTTGAAGCAAACAGCACAAAAGGAAGACCTTTGTCCCAATCTTTCTGGCATTCCAAGCAGTACTTCCTCAGCATAGATTTGAGTGTCTGATGATATCTCTCCAGAGCTCCATGTTTAAGGATGATATGCAGAAGACGTGATCTGCGTGATGCCCAACTCTTTCAAAGACTGCTTAAAAACATTGGACATAAAATTGCTCCCTTGATCTGACTGTACTTCCTTAGGCAATCCAAATCTGATGAAGAACCCAAGCATTTCTTTCATTACATTCTTCGCCGAAATATTTCTGAGAGGGATTGCTTCAGGATAACGAGTAGCCATATCAATGAGTGTCAGCAAATAGGAAAATTCCTGAGGAAGTCTTGGGAAGAGGTCCTACAATATCAACTAACACCCGAGTGAATGGCGCCTCAAAGGGAGTTATGGGAACGAGTGGTGCAACTTTCTCCTTTTGATTACACTTCTCCATTACTTGACAGGTGTGACAAGATTTGCAATACCAGGAAACATCCTTGAAAATACCTGGCCAGTAAAAATGCTTCAAAATACGGGTTGCAGTCTTCCTCACTCCCATGTGCCTTGACAAGCTGGAGTCATGAGCCACCCTAATGATATCCTGCCTATAAACTTGAGGGATGACAATTTGATGCACAACCCTCCCATTCACAGTCTGCTGATGACGTTGGGGGTCTCCACTTTCTCATTAATACTCCTGACTTAAAATAGTAACAAGTAGAAGCATTGACTGACTCTTCCTCACTACAAGCAGAACTAGCTAAACCTTCCAACTCTGGGTCAGCCTGCTGCAACTCTACCAACTCACGAGGTGACAAATTATCCAAACTGCGGGAAACTGCTTCACCCTCTGAATGGCTTAAATTAGCAAGGAAAGTATCAGCCAAGAGAACATCATCATCTTCATCACCCTCTAAATCACTAGTAACTTTAGATTTTGCCCTAGTGACAGCACATGCAGGAAACACATCAGAGGAGCCGTCTTCGACTCCAACCACCGGCTCATTAGACAACCGAGGAGCTGGACAAACCCGACCCCCAGCAATGTCGTTGCCAAGGAGAAAAGTCACACCAGACATAGGGAGTGTCTCAACCAATCCTACCATCACTGGACCTTGAACAAAATCAGACTCAAGATTGACTCTGCACAGAGGGACAGGAAAATAATTACTCCCTAAACCCTGCAACATTACAGTTTCACCACCAGAAGAATTATTAGAGCCTAAAACACTAGTTACTAGTAGGGATTGGCAAGCACCTGTGTCTCGTAAAATTTTAACAGATTTCTTGTCACTACCATTAAGTGAACTGACAAAACCATCAGACAGGAAATTTGCATAGGAATTCTTGAGAGTGTCACCCACATCACTGCTCAAAAGAGGAGCTTTATCATTAGAGCTTATGTTACCCTTCAAAACACTCAAAGCAGGTACAACAGAATAACTGCTCAAAAGAGGAGCTTTATCAATAGAGCTTATGTTACTCTCCAAAACACTCAAAGCAGGTGAAACAGTCATTTATAAGACATTGGAAACTCTCAAGAGTGGACACCAGACCAACTGACTGAACATTTGCAGGTTAATTATTAGCATCACGCCGTTTCTTGAAACATTTCTCAGCAACATGACCTAGTCTACCACAATAATTACATTTCCTCTTAGAAAAGTTATAAGTGGAACTAGTATTTCCTTCCTGAGAAACATTATCTTTACTTTCTGCTTTACACCTGTACTCTGAGAAGAGGCTACACATTTACTCTCATATCTCTTTATTTGATTACCTGTATAATGTTTGGGAGTGAGAACATACTCAACAGCTAAAATTGCAGCATCAGAAACAGTGTCTACCTTTCTCTCATCAATATATAAACTGACATCCTACTTGACAAATCTTTTGAAGTCCTCCAATAAGATAATCTGCTTAAATTGATCAAAGTCAGCATTTACATTCTTAGAATTTAACCATTGATCCAACAAATCTTCTTTAATTTTGGCATACTCAACATGAGATCGCTTATCCTGCTTGCAAGTGGTCCTAAATTATAGGTTTGACTCCTGCAAGGAGATAAAGAAAACCTAATATTTAGTAGTGGCCCCGTAATCATTGACGATTATGCCTATTACATAAGGCACCCTCTTCAAACACTCATCCGCCGTAGTTTGAATCTACCGCGCAGAGCATAAAAAATTGAGGAGCCTTCATCATGAGCACACGCAACCTCACTCATGGTTCAGTCATTATGAAATTGGGTTCTCACTACGAAAAAACTTCGTAAAAAATAAAAACAAAAAGAAAATAAGAATAATTATTCAATAAGCTTTCCATATCATTGTGGATGTACTTGTGTGGATCTTTGACCAGACGCTGACTCAGGCGTCATTCTTCCTTCACTGACATATCAAGTAAACCAAAATCCTTAACCCGGGAACTGCGGGAAGACTCTTAAGAGTTCCCCCGGCGGACTGCGGGAAGACTCTTAAGAGTCAGAGAAAAAAAATAAACTTTAAACATCGAAAAACAAAAATAATAATAATTTTTATTTTTTTGGGGCCCCTACGCCATGCAAAATATCACTCCTCTACCTCCCCTCCTTCCCCACTTTCCTCCCCTCCTTCAATTATCACCTATTTTCCCTGTTATTCCTTTATTCTGAGGTATATTTTTGTGCTAACATTAGCGAGTTGCAAGCAGGGCATTGTCATCTCTGTTAGCAAGCGAGTGCAAGAGAGAGAGAGAGAGAGTATCGATCGACTGTGTCTCAGTGGCCTTGTGGGAAATTGGCGGGAAAGCAGGTTGCCTCACCCATACATTATATAACTCGCGGCCTATATCTCCGATTTTGACCATCCAAACGCTGTTTTCACTCGTTTAATTTTTCTTTCAGGTTAATACCTTTATAATCAACCCATAATAGGCGCATATGGATAAGTATTAATGCTATTTATGGTAAAAATTAATATTTTAGTAATGGAAACAGCTCAAATATGTCAGCACAGGGGGACGTTTCTAATTACCCCCATGCGCACTTCTTAGGTTAATACATCAACGAATGGGAAGGGGATGGTCGGGAGGGCCCCAGTCGTCAATGATTACGGGGCCACTACTAAATATTAGGTTTTCTTTATCTCCTTGCAGGAGTCAAACCTATAATTTATCAGTGGCCCCTCCATCATTGACGATTATGCCTGATATCTAAGACTGGAGGGGGACATTCGAAATCATATCATAACTCTAGCAAAAGCAGATAATCAAACAACCACATAGTATTCTTACTTCTAAAAGATATATATTTTGGCGCAGCACATATATACAAAAAGGGGTACAAGCAGGAGCGTGCTTCAAAGAAGCCTGCTTGATAAAAAAGGGTTAACTCTGAGATTCTGAGGACAGATCCGCCAGTTAAAAAGGCACCCCACTTAAATTAAGTGGTGAAAAATAAAAACTTATAAGTTTACATGTGCACATATAAACCCCATACACTAGTGGAGATATCTTGCAAAATATTCCCAATGCTTAAAATTAGATTGCTTCACAGCCCAAAACTACTTACAACACTGTTGTTTGTACTACAATTGTACTAGCACAATTTCTTGTAATGAATATAAAATGCCCCAGAACGAGAAGCCCACCACAGAAGCCACGAACGAACACCACACAGAAACACCCAAAGGAAAGGTCCACAGAACGAAAGGACCAGCTGACCGAGCCAGCCATTTCAGACAGGCCCAAGCCCGCAGGGCTAAGCAGCTCCAGGCCGCACCCATTTACCTTTTCTAAACTGACCAATTTCCACACCTCACGTACACTACCCCTCGTGTCCTACACTCCTAACTACAAAGATGATGAACAGGAATATACATTCATATTAAAAACACCCATGCCCTGTCCCTATGTTGAACCAATGCCAACACATCAGACAGCCATAATTATATCTATGTATGTTCTTACATCCGAGAAGTAGATGTTATATATCTTAGAAGTTAAAACACCCACGCTTGTCCCTAGACCTCGTATATCATTTCCCATGACGAGTATAGATATATGTAACCCGTGCTCAGTCGCCCCTTGCATTGTTCCTCTAGTAACTAAGTCTATAATATTAACTGCCACCAGCATTGATACGACATAGCGGCACTGTCCTTGTGTCGTATTGTGCCAAGTACAGATCAACCAGGTTTCATCACCTTATTAGGACGACGACTATAATGTCATCGTTCATCGATGTATGCAATCCTTAGTTTAAGTATTAATATTAACATTCCCTAACATCTTGTCTTGCCAGACTAAGCTTCTGAAGACCCATCGCCCCATAAATCTATGTATTCAATCCTTAGGTTAAGTATTTTATCCGCCATTGTGTTCACCTTTTTCCATTTACTTTTCCACAATTGTCATACGTCTTCCCCTTGCCTCCTTCGTATCCACAGTCCACACTACGCCAATTTACTTCATGTCATACACCTCTTACCCCAACCAGAGATTGTATAAGATAACCTGGTTACCAGTATCTGTCATAAGTACCCCGAAACAATAACTAAGTACCCCTACGAACTGCCGCTGTTGTTGGTATATTTATATTTAATAGAAAATGCAGTTCCCAGGGCCAACTAATAGTATCCATAACCCCTCGGACTGATCACATAACTCTATCTTTTCCAGACTCATATACCACCCCATAGTTGCATTCCCCGGTAGCATTTGGCTAACGTATTCTACTGCCTTTTCAAACTTCCATATCAACTACAGCCTAATGCCACCCCCACGCCCAGAGACCTTAGGGTCAAATTCCCCTATAGCCCCCCTGCACTCCCCCCCCCCTCTCATTATAAAACCCCGCACTTCTCTACTCTTGTCCGACCTAGCCTCTCTCTCATACCTCTTGAAGATCCTTGAATTGTCCGTTGCTAATGCTCTCCAACCTTTTATATATATACTCCTATCCAGCCTACCTTCACTTAGTAGGCCAGAACAACATTAGAACTTTACTAGCCCCTTGCATGCCATCTATTCTCTTACAACCCATTCACAACCCTGCACCCAATGGTCGTCGGTGCGAGGCTAGCCGCCTCGCCAGTAACTAACTTCTATTGCCATACTTCCAGATAAATGTGGCAGAGTTAGCAACCCAGTCTCCACCACACCCAGCAAACCCTACAATCAACAACCAGCCGAGTAAAACCAGCTAGCTGAGGCACCTTCGGTTTTGGTATTAAGGACACCCACATCTGTCTCATACACAGAGGGTTATTACGAACACTGGTGATATGGCAAGCCCCTAGCCACAGCCGCCGGACGACTATCACAGAGAGAGGGCGCCCAGCTCCCCCTTTTTGCCCACCCGAGGAGGGAGACCCCCACCCCGCGGAGGTATACCTGGCCCCTGTTTTGACTTCCGAGTCATTGCCAGGTAGCACAGGAATTCTTCCTATCAATGAACTAACCATGCATGACTAACACCTTTACTAACCTCTATTAACTCACAATAAACCATTTACCTTTCTTGCATGCTCTGATCACTAAATTAGCACCTCAGCTATACCATAGAATGAAGATTGAACAATCTAAGAGAGACGCTCCTATCACAGCTGTCCCCATCCTCCTCGCAAAGTAGATCCAGTCTCTCTCCCCTAAATACTTCCAGTATAGCCAAAATAGTACCTCTTACTAAGGCTCAGTTATATAAAAATATAAAGGCTTCCTATAACCATGGCCACAACAGTAAATACCATCTTACCTAGTCCCCATATCTATTGAGAGCTCAAATAAGTCCATAAGACTCGAGATCCCTACTGTCTACAGGGTCCAGAACCGAGCCTATAAATCTAGCTCCCGCCCCCAGTCAAATCAGTTGAAAGCTAGACACCAACCAGGGGTCACTACCCTGCAGTTAACTTCTAGCTCTGCCCTTGTGTTGTTCCGGAGTGAGATTCCAGAGCCGGCAATCTCCGTGGCAGATTTGGATAGAAGGACCTGCCCATGTATTTGAGAGCTTCACACATATGGGCCCCCTGGACGGCCACGGAACTAGTCGTTAGCCCCCAACATCATGGACGCAAGATAACCAGGACCAGACCCATCAGATACTACCCACGATTTCCTTTAGCAGTACTACATATTACTGTGCTGTTTAGAGGTTCACTAATTAATATTTCTACGAAGTGGCTATCACTTTGCCCCAGTATAATTCATATAACCATTCAATTAGGAAGTGCTAAGCGTATCAGTGTTCAATAATTAACAGGCGATACTAACTCTCGTAATCAACCATATATCCAGATATTATTAACTAGAAGGAAACCCTAGTGATATCTGAATGTTCGCCCACTGATTTGCGTTCTATGTATTTCTGAGACAAGAATATAAAACTTAGATCAGTACCCCCTGAGGTTACTAGAATTCCCGTGCTCTAAAATACGCGTGTCTAATCTAGTCTGTGAACTACGACTTGTTCACCAGAGCTACCAGTAAGAAATCTAACAGTGAATATGATTCTATGAGTAACATTGATGGTCTTCGGTATATAAACCTGTTAAATTAAAGCCAGTGATCAGAAGATTAATACCTGAACGTTGGAAGTGGGAGACTAGGCTCCATCCAGATCCACTTATGCTAGTGTTGTTCGATTCTATTATATTGTCTTACACAAGTATTCTGCAGTGGTATATCAATAAACGTGATCGTGTAACTTGCTACCATGTGTTTCTTTGTGTTCTCTATTCCTCATATCTTGTATTGTGCATGCAGCCTTATATACCCAGTCAATTAGAACTCACATTACCCAAGTTAAACCTGTAGAAAAACAGGGCATAACATTGGCGGCAGCGGTGGTTCTTGATTCGGATAAAAGGTTGCATTACACTGCAAGTTTGGAACAGTAGAAGCATGGCAACATCGCGAAATTTTCAGCCACTCGCACACATTCCCAAGTATGATGTAAACACGTATGATATCACCACTTACTTTGACATAATAAAGCCAGTGTACGATGTGGTACTTCATAATGACCGCGAAAAAATCGCGATTGCAATTTCGCATATTATACAGTTGAGAGAAGCCGTTTCCCAACTTGTTGATAAGCCTACCTTTAAAGAATTCATTCGCCAAACTGTGACACAGTGTACGCCAGAGTTTACCTGGAACCAGTTTCGATCCTTCGTGATCCGGACCTTAGATCCACTTTTGGGTTCCCCCGTCGCCCCCAAAATAATAAAAGTCGACGAGATCAAGTATGAAGGGGATATAAATGTGACCCTCATACAACTCTACAGGTACGTGAGGACCACGTATAGCTATGAAGATTACGACCAACAAAATGAACTCTTATTCACCGCATTGTTAAACATCCTCCCACCCCACATCACCGCCCATCTCGACCCGTATGGCTTATTCGAAGAACATATGCTCTCCATCAGAGAAGAATTCCTACGCAGTTCGATGAATCCCCTATCCAACCCTTCAGCCCCTATCCAAGACTCCGTGCACCCTTCCAAAATGACTTCCGGTGAAAGTCCAACCCCAGTGCACTCTTCCTTGCCTCTATCCTCTCTGACCATCCATAAATTTTCCCCTGCCCAGCCATCCACCAACGATCATCTTCCAGCAATTGTGTTACCCCATCCTTTTTCTATGCATGTCAAACAAACCCACCAACCCCAGATAACCGCTAACCAGACCGTGACTGCCACCAAGAAGATTCCCAAAATTCGTCCTGTTAACAACCCCAAGTCAATACATCAGTCCTCTACCAATAACCCCTGTTCGACACCTAACTCTTCCCCCACCAACCCTCCGCAGCCCCCCAACAAGCCCCGTATTCTAGCTATGCCTACCTATGTAGGCCTACCACAACATATTTTCCCCATGACCCCAGAAAACAAACCCACCAACCCCAGATAACCTCTAACCAGACCGTGACTGCCACCAAGAAGATTCCCAAAATTCGTCCTGTTAACAACCCCAAATCAATACATCAGTCCTCTACCAATAACCCCTGTTCGACACCTAACTCTTCCCCCACCAACCCTCCGCAGCCCCCCCCAACAAGCCCCGTATTCTAGCTATGCCTACCTATGTAGGCCTACCACAACATATTTTCACCATGACCCCAGAAATGTTCAGCTATCCCCCCACCAACAAAATTTCCCTTGTGACAGTTTTCCGTCGGTAGCTTGTGACAGTTTTCAGTCAGTAGCTCCCTTCCACCCCCACACAATTCACACCCCTGAAAAACTTCGAAACCCCACACTTGACTCGCCCTCCCATGTCAAACAAACTCACCAGTCCCAGATAACCTCTAACCAGACCGAGACTGCCACCAAGAAAATTCCCCAAACTCGTCCGGTTAACAACCCCAAACCAGTACATCACTCCTCCCTCAATAACCCATGTCCTATGCCTAACTCTGCCCCCACTAATCCTCCCCAGTCCCACATAACCTTTAACCAGACCGAGACTGACACCAAGAAAATTCCCCAAATTCGTCCTGTTAACAACCCCAAATCAATACATCAGTCCTCTACCAATAACCCCTGTTCTACACCTAACTCTTCCCCCACCAACCCGCCGCAGTCCCCCCAACAAATCCCGTTTCCTAACTCGCTCACCTCTCACCACCCTGACCCTCCCACACGCGCCGTTAATCCTCCCCTCACGCGTGACGACCTAGGGACCCAACCATGTTCCCCCCCTTCCCCCAGAAATGCTCAGCTATTTCCCCACCAACAAAATTTCCCTTGTGACAGTTTTCCGTCAGTAGCTCCCTTCCACCCCCCCACAATTCACACCCCTAATAAACTTCAAAACCCCACACTTGACTCACCCCCTCATGACAGACAAACCCACCAATCCCATATAACCTCTAAACAAACCGTCACTGCCACCGACACACCCCACCACTCTGATCCTCCCACACGCGCCGTTAATCCTCCCCTCACGCGTGACGACCTAGGGACCCAACCATGTTCCCCCCCCCTTCCCCCAGAAATGCTCAGCTATTCCCCCACCAACAAAATTTCCCTTGTGACAGTTTTCCGTCAGTAGCTCCCTTCCACCCCCCCACAATTCACACCCCTAATAAACTTCAAAACCCCACACTTGACTCACCCCCTCATGACAGACAAACCCACCAACCCCAGATAACCTCTAAACAAACCGTCACTGCCACCGACACACCCCACCACTCTGATCCTCCCACACGCGCCGTTAATCCCCCCCTCACGCGTGACCCCCACCAAAGTGATTTCCCCCCTTCATGCGTACCGAACACCTGCTCACCAGTCGGTCCCCCACCATCATGAGCCCAGCTAAACTTTCAACCTCCACCAATTCCCACCCTGCCAGCCTAACCTCTCACGACCACATTCCGAACAAACAATCACCCCCGTACATAACCCCTACCTCCTTTTTCCCCCCTATCTTACCCCCCTCTTCACCGTTACCCCACCCGCCCAAAATTCCACCCCCAAAGATCCCGCTCGACAAAATACCACTCCCATCCCAATCCAACCACAAAACTTTTTCCACCTTGGCTAAACCCCAAAATACTCTCTCTCTCGCCCCAAACAACATAATCAACCTCTCAACTTCAACCACTCCTCGAAATCCCATCCATGTCTCTCCCGAAAATAAAATCAGTCCAAATTCAACCCCTCTCAAACCACAACCCTGCCTGCCCAGACCCCCCCCCCCCCCCCCACCATCTCCCTATCAAATCCCCACACCCCAAACCACCCGATCATAGTAAACTCTCAACCTTCAGCCTTACTCACCCTTCCCCAAACCCCACTCACGACCACAACTCTCTACACAATTCAACCCCTCCCCAGCACCAACCTCTTCCGCAACAACAACCCCGACTCGACCTGCCCATTTCATCTTTAAAACCCCCCTATCACTACTCCCCGACCGAAACCACTTAGACCCCCCTCCAAAACTGGCCCCGGGCCAGCTCGCCCCCAGACCCACATTCCTAACGACAAGAACTAACGGTATATCCACCCCGCCCTTCCAAAGTGAAAGTGAAACCCCAAGGTCAAAGCCACAACCACCACCACCCCCTATTACCAGACCGTCAACCAGACTAACGGCTACCCTAAATAACCCCCCCTGATGATGATGATGATATTATTGTACTTGATTTTTTTTATTTTTTTCAATTCCTAAGCGATTGGGCATAATTCTATAAATTTACATGTTTTCCACATACTGTATATATTATTTTTTTCCCTTAGTCATACTACTTTTCTTGTTAACCTACACTTTTCTGACTATCTTTTAAATTTGCTTTATACATTCTTAAACACTTTACCTCTTCTTAATTTCCTGTGTTCTTAATTATCTGTTCTTTCTTAAATTTACATGTTTTCCATATACTATATATTATATATTTTTTTCCCTTAGTCATACTACTTTTCTTGTTAACCTACACTTTTCTGACTATGCTTTTTTTTTTACTTCACCCTTGAGGCTCGAGGACGAGCCTATAATGAAGGAGAGGGAAGTAAAATGCCCCAGAACGAGAAGCCCACCACAGAAGCCACGAACAAACACCACACAGAAACACCCAAAGGAAAGGTCCACAGAACGAAAGGACCAGCTGACCGAGCCAGCCATTTCAGACAGGCCCAAGCCCGCAGGGCTAAGCAGCTCCAGGCCGCACCCATTTACCTTTTCTAAACTGACCATTTTCCACACCTCACGTACACTACCCCTCGTGTCCTACACTCCTAACTACAAAGATGATGAATAGGAATATACATTCATATTAAAAACACCCATGCCCTGTCCCTATGTTAAACCAATGCCAACACATCAGACAGCCATAATTATATCTATGTATGTTCTTACATCCGAGAAGTAGATGTTATATATCTTAGAAGTTAAAACACCCACGCTTGTCCCTAGACCTCGTATATCATTTCCCATGACGAGTATAGATATATTTATTAGTGGCCCCTCCATCATTGACGAACATGCCTATTACATAAGGCATCCTCTTCAAACACTAATCCGCCGTAGTTTGAATCTACCGCGCAGAGCATTTAAAAACTGAGGAGCCTTCATCATGAGCGCACGCGACCTCACTCATGGCTTCAGTCATTATGAATAGGGTTCTCACTACGAAAAAACTTCGTAAAAAATAAAAACAAAAAGAAAATAAGAATAACTATCCAATAAGCTTTCCATCATATCGTGGATGTACTTGTGTGGATTTCTGACCAGACGCTGAATCAGGCGTCATTCCTCCTTCTTTGCTCTGCGCTCAGCCTGCCCGGACGTACCTTTCAGGCTCCGCTGGTTCCACATTCGTGGCGTCCCTAGTGAGTTTTTTCTCATTTGTTTACTCTGGGATGTATCGAGTAAGGTTAGGATAGGCGTAGCAGGAGTGTCCTGGGCTGGTTGCCCGCAGTGCAATGTATTTTGGGTCGTATGTATGGGGCATCTATTTCGGATGTACCCTCGTGGTCCTGTTGTGGACACGTGAACTTTTCACAGTTGGGTTAGTTGGTGATGCAGGCGGCTTTCATTACGCGTTAATTATTGCTGCCTTTTATCCTTCTGATGAGGTAAGCTGTGTGTTTGCTGACGTTCCCAGCGTATTTTTCTTCACTTAGTGAAGTTTTTTCTGGGTCCGTGTCAGGCTTCCCGGGGTGGGGAAGTTATCGCTTCGGTGGTGTGTTGGCGGTGGTTCCTGTTGTGATATTCCAGTGTGTGTTTATATTTCAACTATTTTCATGCCGTCTACCTAGGCCTAGCCAGCCGCTCGTAGCTTTGCCACATGTCTAGTGTTATTATTTATTTTTAAATATGCCCTACTGTGTCATGTGTATCCGGGTTTTAGTTGTGTATTGGCTAATTCCTCGGACTATATTTGTTTCCTGGTTTAGTTGTGTATTGGCTAATTCCACGGATTATGTTGTGACCTTGGTTAGTCGTGCGTGTCTCTCCTCGTGTCGTATTGTTCAGATGGTGTCTGTTCTGGGTGGGGTTTGCCTTCCGGCGGGTTTTTCTCGGTTTCACCATGAAAAATCCTGACCGATGAGCAGTGTTGGGCCACACGTGGTTTTTAACTCTGGCTGGTTCCCCGGCGAGGGGAGGTGTCTGTGGCTCTCCAGGACTGCGTCTCTGTGGGTGCCTGGTTTCAGGCCTCCTTTAAAATTCCCGGCGGGATGGCTGTACCCATCCTTACATATATATTTAGTTATATATAAAGAAACGACGTTCTTGAGAACGCTCGTTTTTTATAGGTTTTTCTACCTGGTTTACGACAACCACAGGGAAAACCTAGCTGTTGTTTAGGCGTTCCTCCCCGGCGATCTTTTCAAAGAAGTGGGGTCAGGAACTTGTGGGGTTAACTTTTAGACTTCTCACCCGGCGGGTGCACCTGAGCAGGGTGGGATAAAACGACTTAGGTCTCTTATAGTTAACCAATCCATTTGAGTGATACTCTGTGTATCGCTGCCTTTACTCTTACGGCAATTGAAGGTTCAGTGAGGTTTAACCAAATCGATTTCCACACCCGGCGGGTGCCCCTAAGTAAAGGAACTAAGGAATTTATAAACAAATTCAATTTCGATTAACCTTAATTGGGTGATACTTTCAGTATCGCCGCCTTCTATTTTTACGACGATCGTTTGGGACAATTCGTTAAAAAATCAGATCTCGTATATTCCTGCCCTAGGCTATTCTACTAAAATATTTCAAGGGCCGGCGTCTTTATGAGGGAGGGCTTTGTTACAAAATTGAATCTTGAGACAGTCACCACCTCCTACAGACTATAAGTGCCATACTGGACCATTATATCAGAGGGTATTCTTCATGTTCTTTAGCTAAGAAGATTTGTTTAGCCTCTTTACACCCAGCCGCGTGGCGAGATGTGTTAGCTGTGTCTTTGCATCCCGTTACCCGGCGGGTTATTAACACTTGTATGCGAACACTTGGGTTAACCTTATGAGCATTAATTCCTGGAAATTTTTCTTTATTTTTCCAGAGCTGAGCTCCGGCGGACCAATACAGACCCGGCGGTAGTTCCTCACACCAGTCTCTGTCATGGCTAATGTGGCCCCAGTTTTTGCCCTGTGCATTACCCCTACTTGCGCGGGTATCCCAATTTTTGCGCATACCCTTTGCATAAGGTGTGTTAGATGTCTAGACCGTTCAAGGGGTCTCTGGGTTACACTTAATTGTTCTTTTGCTCCCAATTAGCCAATAAAGTCCTGTGTGACAATGACAAGACCGCGGCGGTAGCGTTGAGAGAGGTCAGACAACAAATGTCGGCCTATACTACCATTGTCGCACATAAGTCACTTCAATGTGACAACGTCCCACTTTGGGATAAGTTGCTGTCAGAGCACCCTCCCCCTAAACGTACCTCTAGAGTAAGGGGTTTTAAGCCGACAGAGACTAGCCAGGGTTCTGTATCGTCTGTGGATACGTTTAAACGCCCGAGAGAGCCTACTCCCCCGGCAGCCACCTCCTCGTCGCAGGCGAGATCGAGGTCAAGGTCACCCCTCAGACAACGGTCTTCAAGTCGGGCCTCTTCCCCGGCTAGTAAGAAGTGCAAGACTGAAGCTTCCCCCAGTGGCCATGGTGGTGATTCTTCCAAACCTAGGTCTAGTTCGCGGTCACACCGTAGCCACAAATCCTCCAAAAAGGATTCCCATAAGAAGTCCTCTCGACATTCTACTAAGTCTAGTGCATCTCATCGTACCTCTACACCTGACAATGTTTCTGTTACAGCCTCAGAGTATAGTGAAGCGCCTGTCCCTAAACAAGATTTACCTATTGATATTTTAACCCTAGAAATGGAAAGTTCAGGATATTCAATAATTGAGAATGTTTCAGACTCTCAAGAGAGCGTAGGCCAGAGCCTCGGTGTTTGGCGGTTTGCTCAGCCAGGGTCTGACCATCCACGTCCGACTCATACGAGTCACACAGTAGCCGATGTCCACAGGGACGCGGCGACCCCATCCTCTATCCCTGATTTATCTTGGAAACAAGGTGCCCCTGCCTCGGCGGGGTCTTCTCAGGAGGATCGGGAGGAACAAGATGAAGTGTCATTAATTTCAGATAGGGAAGGACAAGGGTCAGGCTCAGGCCTGGACGCCGCCCATGATAATACTAATTCACCTGAAAGTTCTGCACCTAACCAGTTTGTTACAGCACAAGAAATTGATGGGTTACTTACTCATGCTCTATCAAAATTCTTTAATCAACAACGAGAAAACCCCACAATGGACTTGGGGGCTCCCTTGACAGGTTCTGCGGTACGGCCTCTGATAACGTCAATCGATTTATCTAAGATTCCTAACCCTCCTACTCTGTCACCGGCAGGGAGCTCTAAGCCAGCTACGGCGGCATTCACTACGTCAAATGTCAGGGTCATTACGGATGTTAATCCACCCCCTCTAGACAAAGCGCCTCTTAGAAAAGTAGCTGTGCCCCTGCTTTATGGGCCAGACGAGTCATGGGTCCCTTTGAACCCCTCTAAGCCAGAGCTTGCCCAGCCTACCTTGTCAGGGGAACTCCCGGTACCACGTGAGTGGTTTATCCAGGGAAATAAGTCTAAGAAATTAAGGGCATTGGATGCCTTGGGTAATGTTTTGGACGTAAATATCAAGGCTATACCTAGTTATTATCATCAGGATTATTTTGTTTATGCATCTAAGCCTGCTTTACCCCCTGCCTCAGCTTCAAAACTTTTTTCAGACTGGTCTAAGCTGGATGGGTTTAATGATATTAAGGCTCTGTCGGCTATTACTCCTGAACTAGATTTACAGACCGTCACAGACGAGACAGCTAATCCAGTGTTGAAGGTGGGACAGTTGGGACCAGGACCTTGGGTGGATTGGGAGGTAGAGGCTCAAAACTTTGCAACCACTTTCACTTCTAAATCTTCCCACCAGATCCCTCAGGATACACATTCATGGTTCTCAATGCCGGTAGGTTCTGCCGGCGGAGTTCCGTCAGCTTTATTTTCTTTTTTAGCTGCCCCTAAGATTAATCTTTGTGAACTAAAGGAACCATTCATTACCCCTACCCCTTCTCACCTAGACAGAGAATTTAGGCTAAGGGGAAAAGCTTTCCGCCTGTTTTCACAGTACATAGTTTCTCAACAGGTGGCTAAGTCTTTACTCAGGTCTACTCAGGCAATCGCAGACGCGGATGCTCGAAGATCAGTTGAATTATCCCGGCGTCTGATTCTTCAGTCGTCAATTCAATCCTTAGGTGACATACGCACAGCCTTACTTGAGGCGGTGCGAGCACGACAGGATCTTAGGATGTCATTAGTTCGCAAGCTGCCTGATCGCATTGCTAACCAGGTGGTAATGTCCCCAGTACTTACACCTTCTTTAATGTCCCCTGATGTATGGCGAACAGTGTTTAACATGGCACAGGCCGTGAAGCACAGTCCCGCACAGGCTAAGAAACCCGCATTTAACTTCCCCAAACCTAAGCCTCCTACTAAAGCTCAGCCAGGGGGTGCTAAGCCGTTTCTTCCGCCTAAGTCCTCCCAATCCCCCCTGGGTCAGTTCAGGCATAGACAGAGAGGGTTTTCAGGACAGAGGGGACGCGGCCAGTATAAGCCGGGGCAGGGCCAGTCTTCGGCCCACACCAGCCAGCCGGCGAAGCGTCCAACACCACCAAACCCACCATCAAAAAACTAAAGTCTTTCTCACTCCCAGTGCCTATCTTAGAGCCGGAGGAACCGAGGGAAGTACAGCCGGCGAACCCTTGTCTGCTAACTGGGTCGTTCCGAACGTGTCACCAAGCATGGCCGTTAAAAACCTGGGCACGGATGGTGGCACGCAAAGGCATCACTTGGCAGTGGCTCCGGCGACCTCGCTTACGTCAGCCGACAACGGCAAATTGTGTTTCATTAGAGGTGGAGTTGCTGGTCCAGGAGATGATTGCCAAGAATGTCATCATCCCGGTACCTCCAGATTACCCTGTATTCACGTCAAAACTGTTTTTGGTTCCCAAACGGGACAGTGTTCAGATGAGGCCGGTCGTAGACCTGTCGTATCTGAATCTTCACATTTACAACGAGTCTTTCAGAATGTTAACAGTTCATCAAATCAGGCTAACACTTCCGCCGGGTGGCTGGATGTGTTCCCTAGACCTGACAGACGCCTATTGGCACGTGTCGGTCAACAAAAGATTTCAAAGGTTTCTGGCCTTGAGGATCAGGCACCAAAATTTTGTTTTTCAGAGGATGCCGTTCGGTTTGAACCTAGCACCTCGATTATTCACGAAACTAGTCCGGCAAGCCCTGATGCCATTGTTAAAACAGGGAATCAGAGTGTTGTGGTATCTAGACGACTGGCTGGTGGTGGCAGAGACACAACAATTATGCATAAAACATGTCAATATCATTTTAAATCATGTCAAAACTCTAGGCTTCAAGGTAAATCTGGTAAAGTCAAACCTTGTTCCCTCAAGAGTAATTCAGTGGATAGGGCTGGTCTGGGACACCGCCGCTCTCACTCTGAGTCAGAGTGTGGACAATCGCAACAGGTTTCGCAGGAAACTGTTCAGGTTTCTTCACAGTCTGACTACGACACGAAGAGTCTGGGAGTCTCTGGTCGGCTCTCTCAACTGGATTCAGCTAACTGTCAAGTTGGGCCGGTTGAAAGTAAAACGATTAATATTGGAAGGCAACAAATATTTCCCACTCTTACCGGCGGGAAAATTATGGCCCATACCAAAATTAATCCACACCTTACTAGCGGTCTGGGCGAAGAGGGAAACATTGCACTCAATCATGTCATGGACCTCTCCTCCTCCAACGGTATGGGTAGACACGGATGCGTCAGGCACCATAGGGTGGGGATTTCAGTCAAATCAGGGGCACCAGGGTCAGGGACTTTGGTCCCACTTAGAAATCTCTCACATAAATGTCAAAGAGTTACTAGTCCCCTTGTATTTCCTTCAGGCTCACGGCCCGGCGTTACGGGGCAAGTCAGTGGCCTTCAGAATGGACAATCTGAATGCAGTTCACTGTATTCAGAAACAAGGGTCAACGAGGTCAAGGAAGTTGCTACTCGTGTCGGAAGAGATTTTTGTTCTAGCCACCAGTCTAGATATTTATCTTCACGCATCTTATCTCCCAGGCGTAGCGAACGTCTGGGCAGACGCTCTGTCCCGGAGACAGAGCACGACAGTAGAATGGGAGCTCAAGCAACCCATTTTCGACCTAATGATTGCGGAGCTCTCCCATCCACAAGTGGATCTTTTTGCGTCCGAGGAGACTCACAAGCTCCCTCTATACCTCACCCGCCGGGCGATAACGCCGGCAGGGGGGCCAGACGCCCTAGTGACAGACTGGAACAGATGGAGCTCCATCTATCTGTTTCCGCCGCCAGATGCGTCACTAATGTGCCACGTAGTGAACAAACTACGAGTTTATCGAGGCTTAGTCTCGCTAATCGCGCCCCTGTGGCCGGCGCAGGTGTGGTGCCAGCAGTTAATAATGTGGTGCCCGGACCCGGTATCGCTCCCGGTCGGGTACTTCCACTTAGACACGATTGGCAACCTAGAGACCTCGCTGACTTTTGCATTATGGACATTCAGGAGGCCAAGTGGCTAGCACCATACGGTAGGGATGTGACCAATAAATTGCTCAATCAATATACTCAGTCTACTAAGCGACAATATCAATCTCATTGGAAAGCTTTTACTTCTTGGATTGTTAGAACGGAACAAACTGTACCCTCAGTGGCATTGGTTTTTAATTACTTGAACTATCTGTTTGAGCAGAAACGTTTATCTGTGGTTACTTTGAAGAATCACTTAACTGCGATTAGAGTGCCCTTTTTCGACCTTACAGGTCTATCCATACCGGTGGCGGAGGAAACAGGATTTATGAGAGCGTGTTTTAAACTCCGCCCACCTCCCCGTCAGCTCATGCCTACTTGGTCTCTGGACAAAGCTTTGTCTTTACTTCATTCTCGTCTGTATCAAAATACTGCAGACTTTGCTTTAATCTTAAAGAAGGCAGTTTTCCTTTTGGCTTTGGCCACCGGAAACAGAGTGTCTGAGCTGGCGGCGATGAGCAACACACCTAATTGTCTTAGGTTTGGTAGACTTAATGATTCAATTTCCATTGCACCCTCCCCGGCGTTTGTAGCCAAGAATGAGCATAGTGCACACGTGTTTTCTGAATTCACGGTGCCGGCGTTAAAAAGGGGAAAGGTGCATCATAATTTATGTCCAGTGCAAGCTCTAACCAAATATTTGAGAATAGCTCCTCATAACCCCCAAGGTGCTTTATGGGTAGCGAGTACGGGTAAACGCTTACTTAAACGGCGATTAGCCTCTCTTCTGGTAGAAGTCATTAAAGAGAGTAATCCCGGCGTTGTGGGTAGGGCCCACGATTTACGCAAGTGGGCGGCCTCTTTACGTTTCCTGAAAAACTTTTCAGTTGAAGATATTGCGTCCACACAGTTGTGGGCGTCTAATCATACGTTTCTCTCTAGATACTTGTCAGTTGCTCTAGACAAACCTTCCTTACCATGTATAGCTTTAAGGCAGAGGGTCTAGGTGGCCCTGCAGTCACTTATGTTTATTTTCAAGGAAGGGGGGGGGTGCAGTCAGTTGACATAGGACACCCTAGACCCCGCCGGAGTATGAGAGCTGTGATACAATTTAAGGTTAAAATGTGATATGAAAATTTCTCTGCGAGAATTTGTGCTAGTACAAAGTTTAGTACAAAACAACGGTGTTGTTATAGTAGTTTTAGCTGCGAAAGCAATGTAACATTAGTTCAATGGAGTTCATTAGCAATTGATCTCCACATGTATTTTGGGGTTTATGATGTGCACATATAAACTTATAACTTATTATTTTTGTCACCACTCGTTGAGTGGGGTGCCTTTTGTAACTACAGATCTGTGTTCAGAATCTTCAGGGTTACCTATTTTTGTCAGGCAGGCTTCTTTGAAGCACGCACCTGCCTGAACCCCCTTTTTCTTGTATATTTCCGGCCTACGCCGTATTAAATACATTTTTCAAAAGTAAGAATACTATGTGGTTGTTTTTATTATCTGCTTTTCTAGAGTTATGATATGATTACGAATGTCCCCCTCCAGTCTTAGATATCAGGCATGTTCGTCAATGATGGAGGGGCCACTAATAAATTATAGGTTTGACTCCTGTAAGGAGATAAAGAAAACCTAATATTTAGTAGTGGCCCCGTAATCATTGACGACTGGGGCCCTCCCGACCGTCCCCTTCCCATTCGTTGATGTATTAAGGATTTTGGTTTACTTGATATGTCAGTTAAGGAGGAATGACGCCTGATTCAGCGTCTGGTCAGAAATCCACACAAGTACATCCACGATATGATGGAAAGCTTATTGGATAGTTATTCTTATTTTCTTTTGTTTTTATTTTTTACGAAGTTTTTTCGTAGTGAGAACCCAATTCATAATGACTGAAGCCATGAGTGAGGTCGCGTGCGCTCATGATGAAGGCTCCTCAGTTTTTAAATGCTCTGCGCGGTAGATTCAAACTACGGCGGATTAGTGTTTGAAGAGGATGCCTTATGTAATAGGCATGTTCGTCAATGATTACGGGGCCACTACTAAATATTAGGTTTTCTTTATCTCCTTACAGGAGTCAAACCTATAATGTAACCCGTGCTCAGTCGCCCCTTGCATTGTTCCTCTAGTAACTAAGTCTATAATATTAACTGCCACCATTGATACGACATAGCGGCACTGTCCTTGTGTCGTATTGTGCCAAGTACAGATCAACCAGGTTCATCACCTTATTAGGACGACGACTATAATGTCATCGTTCATCGATGTATGCAATCCTTAGTTTAAGTATTAATATTAACATTCCCTAACATCTTGTCTTGCCAGACTAAGCTTCTGAAGACCCATCGCCCCATAAATCTATGTATTCAATCCTTAGGTTAAGTATTTTATCCGCCATTGTGTTCACCTTTTTCCATTTACTTTTCCACAATTGTCATACGTCTTCCCCTTGCCTCCTTCGTATCCACAGTCCACACTACGCCAATTTACTTCGTGTCATACACCTCTTACCCCAACCAGAGATTGTATAAGATAACCTGGTTACCAGTATCTGTCATAAGTACCCCGAAACAATAACTAAGTACCCATACGAACTGCCGCTGTTGTTGGTATATATTTAATAGAAAACGCAGTTCCCAGGGCCAACTAATAGTATCCATAACCCCTCGGACTGATCACATAACTCTATCTTTTCCAGACTCATATACCACCCCATACTTGCATTCCCCGGTAGCATTTGGCTAACGTATTCTACTGCCTTTTCAAACTTCCATATCAACTGCAGCCTAATGCCACCCCCACGCCCAGAGACCTTAGGGTCAAATTCCCCTATAGCCCCCCTGCACTCCCCCCCCTCTCATTATAAGACCCCGCACTTCTCTACTCTTGTCCGACCTAGCCTCTCTCTCATACCTCTTGAAGATCCTTGAATTGTCCGTTGCTAATGCTCTCCAACCTTTTATATATATACTCCTATCCAGCCTACCTTCACTTAGTAAGCCAGAACAACATTAGAACTTTACTAGCCCCTTGCATGCCATCTATTCTCTTACAACCCATTCACAACCCTGCACCCAATGGTCGTCGGTGCGAGGCTAGCCGCCTCGCCAGTAACTAACTTCTATTGCCATACTTCCAGATAAATGTGGCAGAGTTAGCAACCCAGTCTCCACCACATCCAGCAAACCCTACAATCAACAACCAGCCGAGTAAACTGAGGCACCTTCGGTTTTGGTATTAAGGACACCCACATCTGTCTCATACACAGAGGGTTATTACGAACACTGGTGATATGGCAAGCCCCTAGCCACAGCCGCCGGACGACTATCACAGAGAGAGGGCGCCCAGCTCCCCCTTTTTGCCCACCCGAGGAGGGAGACCCCCACCCCCGCGGAGGTATACCTGGCCCCTGTTTTGACTTCCGAGTCATTGCCAGGTAGCACAGGAATTCTTCCTATCAATGAACTAACCATGCATGACTAACACTTTACTAACCTCTATTAACTCACAATAAACCATTTACCTTTCTTGCATGCTCTGATCATTAAATTAGCACCTCAGCTATACCATAGAATGAAGATTGAACAATCTAAGAGAGACGCTCCTATCACAGCTGTCCCCATCCTCCTCGCAAGTAGATCCAGTCTCTCTCCCCTAAATACTTCCAGTATAGCCAAAATAGTACCTCTTACTAAGGCTCAGTTATATGAAAATATAAAGGCTTCCTATAGCCATGGCCACAACAGTAAATACCATCTTACCTAGTCCCCATATCTATTGAGAGCTCAAATAAGTCCATAAGACTCGAGATCCCTACTGTCTACAGGGTCCAGAACCGAGCCTATAAATCTAGCTCCCGCCCCCAGTCAAATCAGTTGAAAGCTAGACACCAACCAGGGGTCACTACCCTGCAGTTAACTTCTAGCTCTGCCCTTGTGTTGTTCCGGAGTGAGATTCCAGAGCCGGCAGACTCCGTGGCAGATTTGGATAGAAGGACCTGCCCACGTATTTGAGAGCTTCACACATATGGGCCCCCTGGACGGCCGCGGAACCAGTCGTTAGCCCCCAACATCATGGACGCAAGATAACCAGGACCAGACCCATCAGATACTACCCAAGATTCCCTTTAGCAGTACTACATATTACTGTGCTGTTTAGAGGTTCACTAATTAATATTTCTACGAAGTGGCTATCACTTTGCCCCAGTATAATTCATATAACCATTCAACTAGGAAGTGCTAAGCGTATCAGTGTTCAATAATTAACAGGCGATACTAACTCTCGTAATCAACCATATATCCAGATATTACCTAGAAGGAAACCCTAGTGATATCTGAATGTTCGCCCACTGATTTCTATGTATCTCTGAGACAAGAATATAAAACTTAGATCAGTACCCCCTGAGGTTACTAGAATTCCCGTGCTCTAAAATACGCGTGTCTAATCTAGTCTGTGAACTACGACTTGTGCACCAGAGCTACCAGTAAGAAATCTAACAGTGAATATGATTCTATGAGTAACATTGATGGTCTTCGGTATATAAACCTGTTAAATTAAAGCCAGTGATCAGAAGATTAATACCTGAACGTTGGAAGTGGGAGACTAGGCTCCATCCAGATCCACTTATGCTAGTGTTGTTCGATTCTATTATATTGTCTTACACAAGTATTCTGCAGTGGTATATCAATAAACGTGATCGTGTAACTTGCTACCATGTGTTTCTTTGTGTTCTCTATTCCTCATATCTTGTATTGTGCATGCAGCCTTATATACCCAGTCAATTAGAACTCACATTACCCAAGTTAAACCTGTAGAAAAACAGGGCATAACAGAATAGTACAGAGAAATTTTCATATCACAACACCCATAAAACAGTATCACAGCTCACATATTCCGGCGGGGTCTAGGGCGTCCTATGTTACACTGACTGCACCCCCCCCCCCCCCTTTCCATGAAATTAAACAATAAGTGACCTAGGGGCCACCTAGACCCTCTGCCTTAAAACTATACATGGTAAGGAAGGTTTGTCTAGAGCAACTGAAAGGTATCGAGTCAAAAACGTATGATTAGAGGCCCACAACTGTGTGGACGTAATATCTTCAACAGAAAAATTCTTAAGGCAACGCAAAGATGCTGCCTACTTGCGTAAATCGTGGGCCCTACCCACAATGCCGGGATTACTCTCTTTAATGACCTCGACCAAGAGAGAAGCCAGTTTACGTTTCATCAAGCGTTTACCCGTACTTGCTACCCATAAAGCACCCTGGTGATTTAGAGGTGCCACTCTCAAATATTTGGTTAGAGCTTGCACTGGACATAAATTATGGTGCACCTTTCCCCTTTTCAACGCCGGCACCGTGAATTCTGAAAACACGTGTTCACTGTGCTCATTCTTGGCTATGAACCCTGGGGAAGGTGCAATCTGAACATTCATTAAGCCTACCAAACCTGAGGCAATTAGGTGTGTTGCTCATCGCCGCCAGCTCAGATACTCTGTTCCCGGTAGCCAAAGCCATAAGGAATACTGCCTTTTTTAAGAGTAATGTAAAATCTGCAGTATGTTGGTACAGACGGGAATGAAGTAACGACAATGCTTTGTCCAGAGACCAGGTAGGCATGAGTTGACGGGGAGGTGGGCGGAGTTTAAAACATGCCCTCATAAAACCTGTTTCCTCCGCGACTGGTATGGTGAGACCGGTAAGGTCCAAAAATGGCATCCTAATCGCTGTTAAGTGATTTTTTAACGTTACTACAGATAAACGTTTCTGCTCGAACAGATAATTTAAATAATTAAAAACCAAAGCCACCGAGGGCACCGTTTGTTCTGTTCTAAGAATCCAAGCAGTAAAGGCTTGCCAATGCGATTGATACCGTCGTTTTGTAGACTGGGTATATTGATTCATGAATTTATTGGTCACGTCTCTACCATATGGTGCTAGCCACTTGGCCTCCTGAATGTCCATAATGCAAAAGTCAGCGAGGTCTCTAGGTTGCCAATTGTGTCTAAGTGGAAAAACCCGACCGGGAGTGACACCGGGTGCGGGCACCACGTTTTCTATTGCTGGTACCACAACTGCGCCGGCCACAGGGGCGCGATTAGCGAGACTACGTCCCGATAATCCTGTAGTTTGTTTACTACGTGGCACATTAGAGACGCGTCTGGCGGCGGAAAAAGATAAATGGAACTCCACCTGTTCCAGTCTGTCACCAGTGCGTCTGGTCCGCCTGCCGGCGTTATCGTCCGGCGGGTGAGGTACAGTGGGAGTTTGTGAGTCTCCTCTGACGCAAACAAATCCACTTGTGGATGGTAAGGCTCCGCAATCATTTGGTCGAAAATGGTTTGCTTGAGCGCCCATTCTACTGTTGTGTTCTGTCTCCGAGACAGAGCGTCTGCCCAGACGTTTGCTACGCCTGGGAGATAAGATGCGTGAAGATGAATGTCCAGCCTGTTGGCTAGAATAAAAATCTTTTTTGACACGTTTAGCAACTTCCGAGATCTCGCCGACCCTTGTTTCTGAATACAGTGAACCGCATTCAGATTGTCCATTTTGAAGGCCACCAACTTGCCCCGTAAAGTAGAGCCGTGAGCCTGAAGAAAATATAAGGGGACTAGTAATTCTTTGACATTGATGTGGGAGATTTCTAAATGGGACCAAAGCCCTTGACCCTGGTGCCCTTGGTTTGACTGAAACCTATCGTTCCTGACGCATCCGTGTCTACCCATACCGTCGGCGGAGGAGAGGTCCATGACATGACTGAGTGTAATGTTTCCCTCTTCGCCCAGACCGCTAGCAAGTTGTGGATTAATTTTGGTATGGGCCATAATTTTTTTGTTCGCCGGCAATAGCGGAAAATATTTGTTGCCCTCCAATATTAAACGTTTGACTCTTAACCGGCCCAACCTTACAGTTAGTTGAATCCAGTTGAGAGAGAGCCGACCAGAGACTCCCAGATTCTCTGTGTCGTAGTCAGACTGTGAAGGAACAGAAACAATTTCCTGCGAAATCTGTTGCGATTGTCCACACTCTGACTCAGAGTGAGAGTAGCTGTGTCCCAGACCAGCCCTATCCACTGAACTACTCTTGAGGGAACAAGGTTTGACTTTACCAGGTTGACCTTGAACCCTAGAGTTTTGACATGTTTTAATGTTATGTTGACATGATTTATGCATACTTGTTCCGTCTCTGCCACCACTAGCCAGTCGTCTAGATACCATAAAATCCTGATCCCTTGCTCTAACAAGGGCATCAGGGCATGCCGGACTAATTTCGTGAATAAGCGAGGTGCTAGGTTCAATCCAAACGGCATCCTCTGAAAGACATAAGTCTGATGCTTTATTCTTAAGGCCAGAAACCGTTGATATCTTTTGTTTACCGAGACGTGCCAATACGTGTCTGTCAGGTCTAAAGAACACATCCATCCTCCCGGCGGAAGTGTTAGCCTGATCTGGTTTACTGTTAGCATCCTGAATGACACGTTGTGAATATGGAGGTTCAGATAAGACAGGTCTACGACTGGTCTCATCTGAACAGTCCCTTTTGGGCACTAGAAATAGTTTGGATGTAAAGACTGGCAAATTTTGAGGAACCGGGATGATGACATTCTTGGCGATCATTTCCTGGATCAGTGACTCCACCTCTAATGAAACTAAATTTGCCTTTGTCGGCTGACGTAAACGAGGTCGCCGGACCCACTGCCAGGTGATGCCCTTGCGTGCCACCATCCTTGCTCAAGTATTTACTGGCCATGCGTGGTGACACGTCCGGAACGACCCAGTTAGCAGACAAGGGTTCGCCGGCTGTACTACCCCCTGATCCACCCGCCGTGAGACCGGCCCTGGGAGTGAGAGAGACTTTAGTTTTTTGATGGTGGTGGTGGTGGTGGACGCTTAGCCGACTGGCCGGCGTTGGCAGAAGACGGGCCCTGGCCCGGTCTGTTATAGTTTCGTCCTTTATGACCTGCAAACTTACCTTGTTTATACCTGTACTGACCTTGGGGGGAAGTGGACTTAGGTATATGAAAGGGCTTTGACCCACCCGGCTGAGCTTTTGCGACTGGCTTGGGTTTGGGAAAGTTAAAGGCAGGTTTCTTAGAAGGGGTGGGACTTTGCTTAAAGGCCTGAGCCATGTGAAAACAGTTCTCCACACATCAGGGGACATTAAAGAGGGAGTTAGCACCGGCGACATGACCACCTGGTTCGCAATTCTATCAGGAAGTTTCTTCACCAGGGACATCCTAAGATCCTGTCTCGCCCGCACCGCCTCGAGCAAGGCTGTGCGGATATCCCCCAACGACTGAATAGAAGTCTGAAGGAGTAACCGCCGAGACAGTTCAACCGATCTTCTGGCCTCCGCGTCCGCGATTGCCTGAGTAGATCTTAGCATAGATTTCGCCACCTGGTGCGTAACAATGTATTGGGAGAAAAGTCTATACGCCTTCCCCCGTAGCCTAAACTCCCGGTCTAGGTGAGCTGGGGAAGGTGTAGTGAAAGGATCTTTAAGTTCGCATAGATTGATTTTGGGGGCAGCTAAAAAAGCAAACAAAGCAGATGGAACTCCGCCGGCTGAAAAGACTGGCAGAGAGAACCAAGAATGGCTGTCCTGAGGAATCTGGTGTGAAGATTTTGAGGTGAAGGTGGTCGCAAAGTTTTGAGCCTCTACCTCCCATTCCACCCAAGGTCCTGGACCCAACTGACTCACCTTCAACACTTGGTTAGCGGCTGTGTCTGTGACCGTTTGTAAATCTAATTCCGGAGTGAGAGCTGACAGTGCTTTTATATCATTAAAACCGTCATGCTTGGTCCAGTCAGAAAACAGTTTTGAAGCTGAGGCAGGGGGCAGTACAGGTGTAACTGTATACACAAAATAGTCATGGTGATAATGGTTCGGAATGGCCTTAATATTAACATCAAGTACATTACCCGCAATATCCAAAGCTCGTAACTTTCTAGATTTATTTCCTTGGATTACCCACTCACGTGGCACTGGAAGTTCCCCTGACAAAGTGGGCTGCGCCGCCTCTGGCTTAGTTGGGATCATCTGAACCCATGAATCATCTGGACCGTATAACAGGGGCATAGCTACCTTTCTTAACGGTGCTTTATCTAAAGGGGGAGGATTCACATCCGCTACCAGCCTTACGCTAGAAGTAGTCAGTGCCGCCGAAGCAGGCCTAGTGACCATAGTAGGTGATATAGAGGGAGGGTGAGGAATCTTGGTCAAAGCAATAGAAGCGATCAGAGGCCGAACACTTGAACTTGTCATGGAAGCTCCCAGGTCCACTGTAGGAGTCTCCAGCTGTTGGCCAATTTTTGTTGTTAGAGCAGTAACTAATAACCCATCTATTTATTAGTGGCCCCTCCATCATTGACGAACATGCCTATTACATAAGGCACCCTCTTCAAACACTCATCCGCCGTAGTTTTGAATCTACCGCGCAGAGCATCTAAAATATGAGGAGCCTTCATCATGAGCGCACGCGACCTCACTCATGGCTTCAGTCATTATGAATTGGGTTCTCACTACGAAAAAACTTCGTAAAATATAAAAAGAAAAAGAAAATAAGAATAACTATTCAATAAGCTTTCCATAATATCGTGGATGTACTTGTGTGGATCTTTGACCAGACGCTGACTCAGGCGTCATTCTTCCTTCTCTGCTCTGCGCTCAGCCTGCCCGGACGTGTCTCCCCACGCTCCGCTGGTTCCGCATTTGTTGTGTCCTAGTGAGTTTTTTCTCATTTGTTTACTCCGGGATGTATCGAGTAAGGTTAGGATATGCGTAGCAGGAGTGTCCTGGGCTGGTTGCCCGCAGTGCAGTGTATTTTGGGTCGTGTGTTTGGGGCATCTATTTCGGATGTACCCTCGTGGTCCTGTTGTGGACTTGTGAACTTTTTCACTGTTAGCTAGCTTTGTGATGCAGGCGGCTTTCATTACGCGTTATTATTGCTTCCTTTTATCTTTCTGATGAGGTAGCTTATTTTTGCTGACGTTCCCAGCATATTTTTCTTCACTTAGTGAAGTTTTTTCTGGGTCCCGAGTCAGTTCTTCCCTTTGCCGGGAAGTGTTTGCTACAGTGGTGTGTTGACGGTGGTTCCTGTTGTGATATAATTCAGTGCTTTTTATTTATATTACGACATGTTTACTTTTTATTTCCGTCTGCCTAGGCCTAGCCAGCCTCTCGTAGCTTTGCCACATGTACAAGTGTTATTGATTTATGTTATAAATATGTACTACTGTGTCATGTGTGTCCTGGTTAGTTGTGTATTGGCTATTCCACGGACTATATATGTGTCCTGGATTAGTTGTGTATTGGCTAATTCCACGGACTATTTGTGTGTCCTGGGTTAGTTGTGCTTTGGCTAATTCCACGGTCTATTTGGTGCGTTCAGATTGAATCTGAACGGGGTGGGTTGCCTTTTCCGGCGGGTTTTCTCGGTTACACCTTGAAAACCCGGCTGGTTGCCGAGTTTTAATCACGCGTGTTTAAAAAAGGCTTGTTTTCCCCGGCGAGTGGTGGCCTGAGGCTCTCCAGGACTGCGTCTCTGTGGTGGTGCCTGTGTTCAGGCTTACTGTGTTTCCCGGCGGGATGGCTTTACCCATTTAACTAAGTGTTCATACGGACACTTGTTGAGTTGAGTTTTTCCCGGTTTTTGCAAAGCCAGTAAAACTAGGCTGTTTGTTGATTGGTCTTTCCTCCCCGGCGATCTTTTGCAAAGAAGTGGGGATAGGAATAATTGGGGTTAACGTTAAAACTTAAATTCACACCCAGCGGTTGCACCTTGGGAGGGTGGGATTAATGGATTTGCAAAATTCAGTGTAGTTAACCAGACAATTGAGGGATACGATAAGTATCGCCGCCATTCAACATACGGCGATCTAGAACGCTTCGGGAGAAGCGAGATCTATCATTTCAGACAGGCTTCCCAGTTTTTGATCTGCGAGATAATACGGGGGCCGGCGTCTTTTAAGGGTTTTCCAGTAAACTTAAACACCACTGGGAAGACTGCGTCATTTATAAAAAGCCATGCTGGTCTTTATATCATGTCAGAGGATATTCATAAATCTTTTGGACAGGTTAAGATATTCTGAAATCTTTACTTGAACCTCCCGCGTAGCGAGCCGTGATAGTTGTGTATTATGTCTCGTTACCCGGCGGGTTATTTAACACTTGTGTTCGAACATGTTGGTGTAGCCTTATGAGCATTAATTCCTGGAAATTTTCTTTTTTCCAGGGCTGAGTTCCGGCGTGTCTTTAGAGAACCTGGAGTAAACCGGGGGTGGGTTCGTTTTCCACCAGTCTCTGTCATGGCTACCCTAGACCCTGTTCTTGCCTTGTGTATTGCCCCCTCCTGTTCAGGTATCCCTACCTTTGCACACACTCTTTGCATTAGATGTGTTAAATGTTTAGATCGCTCAAGGGGTGTGTGGGTAACAGGGAACTGTACTTTCTGTACTCAGTTGAGTGTCAAAGTATTGCGGGACAATAATAGATCCGCGGCGGTTGCTTTGAGGGAGGTCAGGCAGCAATTGTCAAGTTATGCTACCACAGTGGCTCATAAAGCGTTGCAATGTGATAATGTAATTCTTTGGGATAAATTACTGATTGAGCACCACCCTATTAAACGTACCTCTAGAGTAAATGTACGAAAGTCGGCAGAGACTGGGCAGGGTACAGCACTTTCTCTGGTCCCTAGCACTAAGAGACCTCGTGAACCCACGCCCCCGGTGACAGCCTCCACGTCACGGGAACGGTCCAGGTCCAGGTCGCCCCTCAGACAACAGCCGCCTAGTCATTCTTCTTCACCAGCAAGAAAGAAGAGCAAAGAGGAAAAGTCCAAGGACAGCTCTAGTGAAAGATCGGCAAAGTCTAAGAGCAGTGAAAGATCTAAGTCACACCGCAGCCACAAATCTTCCAGGAAAGATTCTAAGGAACGAAAGGCCTCCCGGCGTTCGCCGGAGCCTCGTGCCCACTTTCTGCCTCTACTCCCGACTTATCTAGTGTCCAATCTGATGGGGCGGGAGTGGAGTCAGAGACTGTGGTGGGGGTGTTACCGGCGGACAGGTTACCAATGGATATTATAACCTTAGAATTAGAGAGTTCGGTGGGCAGTGATCGCCCTTTAGAAGAGTCTAGTGGGGGCTCAGGGGTTGATGGTGTATCTGACTCCCAAGGGAGTTTGGGCCAAGGCCTGGGTGTATGGCGGCAGGCCCAAGTCTGGTTCAGGTACCACAGGTACGGGCGGACGTCCACCGGGACGCTGTGATCCAATCTTCCATTCCTGACTTAACATGGCACCACGACGGGATTCCGGCTTCGGCGGAATCCTCTCATGATGGGCCAGATGACAAGGATGAGGTGTCTATAATCTCTGACATGGAAGTGCAAGAGTCGGGTTCAGTTCTAGACGACTCGCAAGGTAGGAATGATTCACCTCTGAGTTCTTCATCTGCTAAATTTGTCACGGCGGAGGAAATTATAGGTTTGACTCCTGTAAGGAGATAAAGAAAACCTAATATTTAGTAGTGGCCCCGTAATCATTGACGAACATGCCTATTACATAAGGCACCCTCTTCAAACACTCATCCGCCGTAGTTTTGAATCTACCGCGCAGAGCATCTAAAATATGAGGAGCCTTCATCATGAGCGCACGCGACCTCTCTCATGGCTTCAGTCATTATGAATTGGGTTCTCACTACGAAAAAACTTCGTAAAATATAAAAACAAAAACAAAATAAGAATAACTATTCAATAAGCTTTCCATAATATCGTGGATGTGCTTGTGTGGATCTTTGACCAGACGCTGACTCAGGCGTCATTCTTCCTTCACTGACATATCAAGTAACCAAAATCCTTAATACATCAACGAATGGGAAGGGGATGGTCGGGAGGGCCCCAGTCGTCAATGATTACGAGGCCACTACTAAATATTAGGTTTTCTTTATCTCCTTACAGGAGTCAAACCTATAATTTATTAGTGGCCCCTCCATCATTGACGAACATGCCTGATTTCTAAGACTGGAGGGGGACATTCGTAATCATATCATAACTCTAGAAAAGCAGATAATCAAACAACCACATAGTATTCTTACTTTGAAAAATATATATTTAATGGCGCAGCACATATATACAAAAAGGGGGTCAAGCAGGGGCGTGCTTCAAAGAAGCCTGCTTGATACAAAAGGTTAACTCTTGAGACTCTGCGAACAGATCTGTAAGTTAAAAAGGCACCCCACTCAACATAAGTGGTGAAAAATAAAAACTTATAAGTTTACATGTGCACATATAACCCCATAATACTCGTGGAAATATTTTGCAAAATATATCCAATGCTTAAAACTAAATTGCTTTTACAGACAAAACTAATATAACAACACTGTTGTTTGTACTAACATTGTACTAGCACAATTTCCCGCCCTGAATAGAACAGAGAAATTTTCATATCACATTACTCATACTCGTATCACAGCTCTTTATACTCCGGCGGGGTCTAGGGTGTCCTATGTTACACTGACTGCACCCCCCCCCCCCCTTTCCTTGAAATTAAAACAAAAAGTTACTTAAGGGCCACCTAGACCCTCTGCCTTAAAGCTATACATGGCAAGGAAGGTTTGTCTAGAGCTACTGACAGGTACCAAGTCACAAACGTATGATTAGAGGCCCACAAATGCGTGGAGGTAATATCTTCCACAGAAAAATTCTTAGGGAAACGCAAAGAGGCTGCCCATTTGCGTAAATCGTGGGCCCTACCCACAACGCCGGGATTACTCTCTTTAATGACCTCGACCAAAAGAGAAGCCAATCTACGCTTCAGTAAGCGCTTACCCGTACTTGCCACCCATAAAGCACCCTGGGGGTTTAGAGGAGCTACCCTCAAATATTTGGTTAGAGCTTGCACTGGACATAAATTATGGTGCACCTTTCCCCTTTTCAACGCCGGCACAGTGAACTCAGAAAACACGTGTGCACTGTGCTCATTCTTGGCTACAAACCCTGGGGAAGGTACAATGTGAAAACATTCATTAACCCGTCCAGCCCCGGCTAGTTTTGTAATGTTTGTTCACCAGAACCCGGCCGGTTTTCAAAAAATGGTTTTATTCCAGAAACAATAGCAAATGGGTTAGGAATGAAGGAAAAACCACGAAAAAACGCTCAAAAAGCTTAAAGAATGGTCCTACAGAGCCCCCGAAAACGTATTTTACAAGAGTAAAAAATTGAAGGCAATTACCCCCAAAAAAACAGGTTATTGCGCGCTCACGCGCACGCACGTGGACTTTGAGAGTTTTCAACCATCGGCACGGTTGCGTGGGATACGTACACAGTTCCCATACAAATCTGAGCCCTCTTGAGTGGCTACACCTGAGGTTACGGTCGGCGCAATTAGGGTGACGCGCCAGGCGTGTCTCTGGGGCTGTGCGTTACATACATCGCCGACGCGTCAGGCGCGTCGCTGGGGCTGTATGGGTTAAGCCTACCAAACCTGAGGCAATTAGGTGTGTTGCTCATCGCCGCCAGCTCTGACACTCTATTCCCGGTGGCCAAAGCCAAAAGGAATACCGCCTTTTTTAAGAGTAATGTAAAATCTGCAGTATTTTGGTACAGACGGGAGTGAAGTAATGACAATGCTTTGTCCAGAGACCAAGTAGGCATGAGCTGACGGGGAGGTGGACGGAGTTTAAAACATGCCCTCATAAAACCTGTTTCCTCCGCAACTGGTATTGAGAGACCGATAAGGTCCCAAAATGGTATCCTAATCGCTGTTAAGTGATTTTTTAACGTTACCACAGATAAACGTTTCTGCTCAAACAGATAATTTAAATAATTAAAAAACTAACGCCACCGAGGGCACCGTTTGTTCTGTTCTAATGATCCAAGAAGTAAAGGCTTGCCAATGCGATTGGTACTGTCGTTTTGTAGACTGAGTATATTGATTCAATAATTTATTGGTCACCTCTCTACCATACGGTGCTAGCCACTTGGCCTCCTGAATGTCCATAATGCAAAAGTCAGCGAGGTCGCTAGGTTGCCAATCGTGTCTAAGTGGAAAAACCCGACCGGGAGCGACACCGGGTCCGGGCACCACGTTTTCAATTGCTGGTACCACAACTGCACCGGCCACAGGGGCGCGATTATCGAGACTAAGCCCCGATAATCTCGTAGTTTGTTTACTACATGGCACATTAGAGACGCGTCTGGTGGCGGAAACAGATAGATGGAACTCCACCTGTTCCAGTCTGTCACCAGGGCATCTGGCCCCCCTGCCGGCGTTATCGTCCGGCTGTTGTGCTTGAGCTTCCTGAATACGAGCTTGAATCTTTGCAAGTTCAATTTGTTTATTCATATTTGTGTCAACTGAATGAGTTATATTAAACAGTTTCTGATTAATGATGTCAACAATTTGATCTTTATGAGCACTTGAAGGAGGAGCAAGCTGCAGGTATTGTGCAAGAACTTTGAGTTCATTTGTATTCCTACTTTCTACCTCAACAACTGTCTTAACACTCTCTACAAAATCTTTAGCTTCCTCAAAGGTAGAAATAGTTGAAGAAGACACCATGAACATTAAGATATCACAAGCAAATAATTTAATATATTCTTAAACAAGTCCTGAAGATCCTGGCTCAAGGTCGCCAATGTTATGTTTCTGGGCGAGGTGAAATGACACAAACAATAGATTAAATATGAAATTCAAAACTAAAGTAAAAACCCTCTCCAAAATATCCAGGTTCAAGGAAACTACTAGAATAAAAATTCTTAGTTTAATTAAAGTAAGTATTATAAAGTAAAAAATAAAATCAGTCTCTTCAGGACGAGCAATAAGAATATGTAATGCACTAAGATTATCAGAAAATCTGCAAGTGAAAAAATAAATAACTATATACCTTTACTGAAGCAATGCAAGGTAAAAATAGCTATATCACATACGAATTAATATTTTCTCATGATCACTGGAAATAGTTGATATATGTTTAATAACTTAAGGAAATGCACAATATGTTAATAAAAGCAAGACAAGTAATTGATACAACTATTTAAATGTGAAATAAACACTAAAGTATCACTTGAGAAAATATTCTTTCTGAAACACAATAATAAGTTGTAACTAAATTAATCTGATCAAATTCACAAACTTGGAAACTAATCACAAATTAATTCAATGCTTTACACGTAATAAGCAATCAGAAAGGATAAAGAAATTATATTAATTCACAGTAAACTTAATGACAATTAATGATTAACTGATCACAAGATTATGAATGATTTAGCAATTAGCCTACATATGAAATAGCACTGAAATATATATAATATAATATATATAATATAATAGGCTAACAATAATAATACTAAATACACGATTATATTCAATGTACTCAACACTCGGGAACACAGGTAATGATTGCAGGTTACTATATCTTGATGGAGGCCAGAGAAATAATTGTATCAATTCACAAGGTATATATCACTATATACAGGCAAGAGAGAGAGAGATGTGTGCGCGAAGCTAAGGTCGGTCAGTCTGGAGTCAGACTGAGAGCGGGCCGCACGTAATATATAGGCCTCACGAAACCAGAACATTCCACCACACTCGCGATAATACTAGACATACTGCCACCACGCGTCTAGACTCGGCATGAGACATGAACATGTGAATGAATGACGCAATCTCTACTCACATTACGTATCAAATTACATTCTCCAAAATGCGTACATTAACCCTATCACAATTGTAGGCCTACTTATTTTTATTAATATAATATTTTAATTCACATTACATAACAATATATATATAGTTGTGAAATGCTAGGTTTTTCCAGGTTAAATAGGAATGGGAATTATCCCCAGGCTACCTTTAGGATCAACCTTTCCTGGTACCTGGCACGGGGTACGAACCTCTGAAGGGAATTTAACCCCCCTAAAAACCCACAGGTTTTGAGATGCCTTGGGTGGGGTTCGAACCCTGGTTAGTGACGCACCACCATCACCACCAGGCCCGCGCGCTAACCCACTGTACTACCACGGACGTACAAAAGTATAGCAACCTTAGTCCGATTTTTAAGAACCACGGTGGTAGTCTCTCGAGATGAGTTTATTGGACTTACCATCTACGACTATTTTCGAACCACGGTGATAGTCTCTCGAGATGAGTTTATTGGACTTACCATCTACGACTATTTTACGCTATACCTGACGTCAACTCGGGTTAGTATTATTGTGGGTGCGGGACATTTTCGAGGGCATTACACCTACCCCGCCTCATCTTTCAACAACAGACCCACCTACCCTTCCGGCAAGCCCCAACCCAGTAGACCCCGGTTCCAACCGTCCCAGCCACGCAGAATCTTCAACCGGAACAGCAACTACAACACCTACCAAAGTAAAAACCCTACCTTAGTCATTATCAACCCCTATGATTTCCCTGCCTGTAATGCTCAGTGTGCCCTCCACCAAATTTGTGACTCTGCCAAACCTCGCCCCTCTACTCCTCGCATTTCTGTAAATGAAGAGGAGTGGGGACAAGAGGAAGAAATTGCCCCCCATACCTCAGACGATACCGAGGAAACCCTGGAAGAGGTAGATACCGACCCCCAGGATTTTTAAAGTATCCCCCGCCCACGATGGGCTCGGCGGGGGACGCCATAACTAGTCGCACTGCATTTATTACATGGCCAAAATCAAGGACATTCCTGTCCGCTTGCTAATCGACACGGGAGCTGCCAAGTCATGTTTGTTCAAATCTTACTATGAAAAACATCCCCGACGATTTGGCCCTTTGTTAAACACCAAAACAGAACTCATCTCAGCTGCTGATACTTACTTAAATCTCCTAGGAGACACTTTACCCCTATCAGTAACCACTCCTGGCCCCCATGCTCGTTGTTATCACACATTTACAGTATTTTCCTCCAACTGTAAACATTATGATGGTTTCCTTGGACTTGACCTCCTTCAAAAACTCCAGGCCCAGATTGACTGCGGCCAAAGGCTGATCTCATTCAAAAACAAATTCCAGCCCAAAGCCTCTGACAAACCAATCACGCAGAAACCCATTCCCAAAAAGAAAAAACAAGCTCCCCCTCAACAAACCTTGATTCAGGGTTACCAAGTTGCAGCTGGTAACTCCTAAAACCTCCCCTTGCCCCGAGATCTCTCAAAACCTCACTCAATTCAGTAAAAAAATGCCTCAACAAACGAAAGAAGACAAGTCCAAGCAACTCCCTCTCGGTAATCCCCTCAATTCTCGTAACTCTGTCCAGAATAAATCCTCCCATGTTTTCAGGACAGACTCTGATATATGTAACCATAATTCTATCCAATGTTTATGTACACATGTTTCCAGAGAAAATGCCGACCGATGTACCCAACAATGTTTCCCCCATGCCCCCAGAAATGTTAACAACCCCAAATCAATACACCAGTCCTACACCAATAACCCATGTTCTACACCTAACTTTTCCCCACCAACCCTCCGCAGTCCCCCCAGCAAATCCCATTTTCTAACTCGCTCACCTCGCACCCTTCTGAACCGCCCGCACGCGCCGTTAATCCCCCCCTCACGCGTGCTGACCGAGGGACACAACCATGTTCCCACCATGCCCCCAGAAATGCCCAGCTATTCCACCACCCCCCCAATCCCCCTTGTGACAGTTTTTCGTCAGTAGCTCCCTTCCACCCCCACACAATTCACACCCCTAGAAAACTTCACAACCCCACACTTGACTCGCCCTCTCATGACAAACATAACCACCAAAACCACATAAACGCCAAACAAACCGTTACTGCCACCGACAACGCTCCCCCCACCAACCCTCCGCAGTCCCTCCAACAAATCCCGTTTTCTAACCCCCTCACACCGCGCCCCACTGATCCTCTCACACGCGCCGTTAATCCCCCCCTCACGCGTGACCCCCACCAAAGTGACCTTGCCCCCCTTATAAGTACCAAGCACCTGCTCGCCAGTCAATCCCCCACCATCATTAGCCCAGCGGTAGTTCAGGATAAATGCCAAATTCCCCCCCACCATAAAAAATGGGTGAACCTGCGGCCCATACCCCAAACTCACATGGTATTTTCCCCCACTAACACATCCCCCAACCCCCATCGTTGCCTCTTACAACCCGCCATCATTCCCGCTCGTATCAACCACATTCTCGTGGCTAATATCTCAGAGGAACCCCTGACATTACCAAAAGGTCTCATTATAGGAGACCTCGAAACTTTCGATGACCTCCCCATACATTGTAACGACACCCCTACCAGCCTCCAATTGCCCCCTCTTCCTGAGACACTATCTGACCACCAAAAGAACTGCATGTACGACCTACTGCTGGAATTCAGTGACGTCTTTGCCCAACAACCCACCGAAATCGGACAGACGGATGTAGAACAACACATCATTAACACCACAGGCCCCCCCATACGACAACCATCCCGTAGAAAGAACCCCATACAACGTCAGGAAGAGGAACGCCAAGTCCAGGAAATGTTAGAGGCCGGGATTGCCACCCCGTCCATTAGCCCCTGGTCTTCCCCTGTTGTCTTAGTTAAAAAGAAAGATGGGACAACCCGTTTTTGCGTCGATTACAGGAGGTTAAATGACATAACCATTAAAGACGCTACGCCCTTACCCCGAATAGACGATTCCCTTGACTCCCTATACGGATCCAAATGGTTCACTACCCTCGACTTGCAAGCAGGGTATTGGCAAGTGCCTATCAAGGCCGAGGACCAAAAGAAAACAGCATTTTCCACTAGTGGTGGCCATCACTATGAATTTAACGTCCTACCTTTTGGCCTCTGTAACGGACCCGCCACCTTCTCCCGTTTGATGGAAACGGTATTACATGGCCTAACCTGGGAAACCTGCCTAGCCTATCTGGACGATATTATTGTGTACTCTCCAACCTGGGAAGAACACCTCCTCAGGTTGAGACAAGTCCTGCAAAGAATCCGAGCCGCCGGGTTGAAATTAAAACCCTCAAAGTGCGTGATTGCCCGGAATAAGGTAGATTTTCTCGGACACGTGATATCTGAACATGGTATTGCGCCAGACCCAAAGAAACTTCAAGCCATACAAAACCAAACCCCACCCACCACGGTTAAAGGAATACGTTCGTTTCAAGGTTTAGCCACGTACTACAGACGTTTCGTCCCCCACTTTGCCACCATAGCCAGACCCCTTCACCAACTTACCCACAAAGATACCCCGTTCGCCTGGACACCTGAAAGAGACCTCGCGTTTAACACTTTGAAGCAAAAGATAATCCAAGCCCCTATTGTCGTTTTCCCTGACTACCAGAAACCTTTCCGTCTTTATACCGACGTATCTCTGTACGCCATAGGTGCAGTATTAGCTCAATTCAGAGATGGAAAGGAACATGTGATAGCGTATGCCAGCTCCACACTCACCCCACCCCAACAGAATTACGCAGCCACCAAGAGAGAGTGCTTAGGGATCATTTGGGCACTCAGCCACTTCCGGTCATTTGTGTTGGGCGCAAAACTCGAAATAATTACCGACCATTAATCTTTACAATGGCTGCGTAGGTGCGAAACCAACTCAGCCATTTTGGTACGTTGGAGAGAGACACTAGAGGACTACGACTTTACCATACAATATCGTCCCGGCAAACTCCATACTAATGCAGACGCCCTGTCACGTTTGCCAGTACCAAAAGACCCCCCCACCAACCTAGCCGCCTTACAAAACACTCAATTGGTATCTACCCCCACCTCCCGACAGAATAACCCCCCAGCCCCCTCCCTAATTCAATCTTGGGAAGCACGAATCAGACCCCCCTGGATACCGTTAAACGTCTTCAGGAGACTGACTCGCTGGGGAGATCAACTTGCCACAGACACTGGTCACATAATCTTGGACCCCACCATAGCCCACGACTACATGATTGCCATCCACGAGGGAAACGGCATACACCTTGGACAAAAGAAAATTTTAAAGATCTTCACAGACCAATACTGGACCCCCAACCCCTCCAAAATTGCACAACGAGTGACAGAATCCTGCAAACCGTGTTTATTGGGAAAGGATAGATCACGCACCCCAGGCCCAGCTGGTACCATTTCTGCCAACAAACCGTTCCAAGTCCTATCCCTCGACATCATGGGCCCGTCCCCCTTCTTACGCTGGCAACCGCTATATCGTCACATTTGTAGACGTATATTCAAAATTTCTAATAGCCTGCCCAGTTAAAGACCACACAGCCACCACAGTCGCCACACTGCTTGCCACCGAAGTGTTCCCTATATTCGGCCTTCCCCTTGCTCTTCTATCGGACAATGCCCCCGAGTTTAGTGGACACGTTTGGCAACAATTCACCCAACAATGCGGTATTAAGATTAAACACTCATCCCCGTACTGGCCTCAAGGAAATGCTATCTGCGAACGCAGCCATCGCACCATCAACAACCAGTTACGTACAAGAATGATTGCTCTTAATACCTCAGACTGGCCATCACAACTAAAGATGATACAGTGGGGTATGAACACCTGTCCTCGGGAAGACGGTATTTCCCCTCATGAACGTGTTTACGGTGTACCCCCCCTGTTACTGCCATTCCACCACCACGCTCACCTTCCCTCCACCACCTCCACAATTGACCCATTGCAACATCTGCAAAACACCCTCCATACCACCCAGATCTGTCAAGACACCAAAACTGATAACATCGATGACAAAAACCCTTTCGCCATCCATGACACCGTAATGGTAGCCAACCTCCCTATCACCAACAAGTTAGGCCCTCGCTATGTCAGGCCCTACACCGTAATACAAGTCCCAAATGCCTTTCAAGTCACCATCGACTATCACGGCGTGACTCGCACGCTCCGAACTAGATTCGTCCGAGCGTTTAAACCTCTAAAGCCACAAGACATTACCCCACCCCACACGTCCGACCCTAAATTAAACACCCCTACTCACCCTCTCACTCAGGCTACGAATATTCCCATACAAACCCAAGGACCTAAGCCCTCCAGCACCGAACCGATAAATCTTTTCTCAACATACCCCCCAAACTAACCTCCACAAACCCCAAGCCCCCAATATCACACCCTCTTCCACCATGACACCTTCCTTCACTTCTGATAGTCAAGTTCCTCCCCAACTTATCCAAGTACAAAAACCTCCACCCACAACCCCGACCACAACAGAAACCCTCCCGTCTAGCCCTGACATACCTCCACCAGGCACCACAGTGAGAAAACCACCACCCCCACCCCAAACCAAGTACACACCCAACCGCACCACACAATCTACCTCAGTAACCTCACGCTACAACTTACGCCCACGACAAACATCGTTTAAAACCTCCAGAAAACACACCCTACTAACCAAGTTCCGTAGGGCTGCCAGACCACTACCCTCCTCCTCCTCCTCCTCCTCTTCTTCTTCTTCGTCGAATTCTCCCCCACAAAGGGAAAGAAGACGAATAATCACCAGCAAATCACCAACCTCATCAAACAACACACGCCCCTACCCCCAACTTAAATCTACACTCCTTACCCACCCGTCTAGCCCCCCCCGCATCCGCCACTTTCCCCTCCACGATCCCCACCACCCCACCCACACACCGACCAACCTCCTCATCTCACCGAACCCCCAACCAACCAACCCCTAAGAAAACCCGCCCCACAAAGTCACCCCCGAGAAAACCCCCACATGTCATTTACCTATAAAACGTGCTTCCCCTCACTATAAAACATCGTCGAGCGACTCAAGTCCCACGACAAACATCTACCTTCCCACCAGGACCGCCAGAGGTAGAATAATCAACAGACCCATCAGATATAAAGACAGCGATACAAAAATAACACCCCGTTCTGACACTAAGGACCCAAGCCACACAACACACGCACCCCCTCCTTCCCACACACCTCCTTCACCCACCTTACCTAAACCGATCTTGCGCATTGCCTCACTATATATTCCCAACCTACAACACCGCCCAAGAAAACCAAATAAAACCCAGACTCACATTCCCCCTTCATCCCCAGCTCTGTTGTCACGCATGAATCCCCTTTCGGTTAGTAACCCATTCACCACACTAAACAGACTTCCTGTCAATCCCACACACCTCACTCCGACCCCTACGGGGGAAAGCTACAAACCATTCATACGAAAGGTTAAAGTAAAAAACCCCACTGGACACTTGGCCCGTGTACCACACCCACACCCAGCCCGGGCAGCCGCCCGCCACAACACAGAAGACACATTCTTACAGGTATACATTGACCTGCAAAAGAAACCTGACCGTCGCTCTCGTGTTTGGTGGAACTTTCTAAATACCCTGAAAATGTCCCATCATCACTATGCTTCTTTTTACTTCACCCTTGAGGCTCGAGGACGAGCCTATAATGAAGGAGAGGGAAGTAAAATGCCCCAGAACAAGAAGCGCACCACAGAAGCCACGAGCGAACACCACACAGAAACACCCAAAGGAAAGGTCCACAGAACGAAAGGACCAGCTGACCGAGCCAGCCATGTCAGACAGACCCAAGCCCGCAGGGCTAAGCAGCTCCAGGCTGCACCCATTTACCTTTTCTAAACTGACCATTTTCCACACCTCACGTACACTAACCCCCTCGTGTCCTACACTCCTAACTACAAAGATGATGAACAGGAATATACATTCATATTAAAAACACCCATGCCCTGTCCCGACGTTGAGCCAATGCCAACACATCAGACAGCCATAATTATATCTATGTATGTTCTTACATCCGAGAAGTAGATGTTATATATCTTAGAAGTTAAAACACCCACGCTTGTCCCTAGACCTCGTATATCATTTTCCATGACGAGTATAGATATATGTAACCCGTGCTCAGTCGCCCCTTGCATTGTTCCTCTAGTAACTAAGTCTATAATATTAACTGCCACCAGCAGGAATATACATTCATATTAAAAACACCCATGCCCTGTCCCAACATTGAGCCAATGCCAACACATCAGACAGCCATAATTATATCTATGTATGTTCTTACATCCGAGAAGTAGATGTTATATATCTTAGAAGTTAAAACACCCACGCTTGTCCCTAGACCTCGTATATCAATTTCCATGACGAGTATAGATATATGTAACCCGTGCTCAGTTGCCCCTTGCATTGTTCCTCTAGTAACTAAGTCTATAATATTAACTGCCACCAGCATTGATGCGACATAGCGGCACTGTCCTTGTGTCGTATTGTGCCAAGTACAGATCAACCAGGTTTCATCACCTTATTAGGACGACGACTATAATGTCATCGTTCATCGATGTATCCAATCCTTAGGTTAAGTATTTTTATCCGCCATTGTGTTCACCTTTTTCCATTTACTTTCCACAATTGTCATACGTCTTCCCTTTGCCTCCTTCGTATCCACAGTCCACACTACGCCAATTTACTTCGTGTCTTACACCTCTTACCCCAACCAGAGATTGTATAAGATAACCTGGTTACCAGTATCTGTCATAAGTACCCCGAAACAATAACTAAGTACCCCTACGAACTGCCGCTGTTGTTGGTATATTTATATTTAATAGAAAACGCAGTTCCCAGGGCCAACTAATAGTATCCATAACCCTCGGACTGATCACATAACTCTATCTTTTCCAGACTCATATACCACCCCATAGTTGCATTCCCCGGTAGCATTTGGCTAACGTATTCAACTGCCTTTTCAAACTTCCATATCAATTGTAGCCTAATGCCACCCCCACGCCCAGGGACCTTAGGGGTAAAAATTTCCCTGTAGCCCTTGAACTCTCCCCCTCCCCCTCTCATTAAGACACCCGCGCTTCTCGACTCTTGTCCGACCTAGCCTCTCTCTCATACCTCTTGAAGATCCTTGAATTGTCCGTTGCTAACGCTCTCCAACCTTTTTTATATATACTCCTATCCAGCCTACCTTCACTTAGTAGGCCAGAACAACATTAGAACTTTACTAGCCCCTTGCATGCCATCTATTCTCTTACAACCAATTCACAACCCTGCACCCAATGGTCGTCGGTGCGAGGCTAGCCGCCCCGCCAGTAACTAACTTCTATTGCCATACTTCCAGATAAATGTGGCAGAGTTAGCAACCCTGTCTCCACCACATCCAGCAAACCCTACAATTAACAACCAGCCGAGTCAAACCAGCTAGCTAAGGCACCTTCGGTTTTGGTATTAAGGACACCCACATCTGTCTCATACACAGAGGGTTATTACAAACACTGGTGATATGGCAAGCCCCTAGCCACAGCCACCGGACGACTATCACAGAGAGAGGGCGCCCAGCTCCCCCTTTTTGCCCACCCGAGAAGGGAGACCCCCACCCCCGCGGAGGTATACCTGACCCCTGTTTTGACTTTCGAGTCATTGCCAGGTAGCACAGGAATTCTTCCTATCAATGAACTAACCATGCATGACTAACACCTTTACTAACCTCTATTTACTCACAATAAACCATTTACCTTTCTTGCATGCTCTGGTCACTAAATTAGCACCTCAGCTATACCATAGAATGAAGATTGCACAATCTAAGAGAGACGCTCCTATCACAGCTGTCCCCATCCTCCTCGCAAAGTAGATCCAGTCTCCCTCCCCTAAATACTTCCAGTATAGCCAAAATAGTACCTCTTACTAAGGCTCAGTTATATGAAAATATAAAGGCTTCCTATAGCCCTGTGCCACAACAGTAAATACCATCTTACCTAGTCCCCATATCTATTGAGAGCTCAATTAAGTCCATAAGACTCGAGATCCCTACTGTCTACAGGGTCCAGAACCGAGCCTATAAATCTAACTCCCGCCCCCAGTCAAATCAGTTGAAAGCTAGACACCAACCAGTGGTCACTACCCTGCAGTTTACCTCTAGCTCTGCCCTTGTGTTGTTCCGGAGTTGAGAGATTCCAGATCCGGCAGACTCCATGGCAGAGAAGACTGATAGAAGCATCTGTCCATGTACAAGTCCTAACGTGCACCTTATAACCTTCACACAAATTCGTGGGTATATAAGTGTGTAGCCAGCAACGATCGTCAAGAGATCCGACTTGGGAACTTCCTACATTTTGGACCATCTGGACAGCCGAGGAACCAGTCGTTAGCCCCCAACATCACCGGAAGCAAGATAACCAGGACCAGATCTACCCATACTATTCAAGATTCATGTTGCTAGTACTAAGTGTTATAGTACTAGCTTGATACTCACTTATTAATTTTCTATAAAGTGGCTAAGACCTTGCCCAGTGTAATTCATATTTAACCATTCCATTTGGGACGTACTAAGCGATCAGTGCTCTTTAATTAACAGGCGACCTTGACTCTCGTAATTACCTTATTCAGATATTAAAACTCTAGTGATATCTAACGTTCGCCCACTGATTTGTGTTCTACGTATTTCTGCCATAAGAATATAAAACTTAGTTCAGTACCCCCATGAGGTTACTAGAGATTCCGTGTTCTACAATATACGCGTGTCTAATCCTAACTGTGAGCTTCTACTTGGGCACTCGACCAGCCAGCAAGAGGTCAAATCAGTGACATTGAATTATACGAATATATTGAGGTCTTCCAGTAAAATAAAAACTTGCTAATTAAACCCGTGATCAGAAGAATATACCTGAACGTTGGAAGTGGGAGACTAGGCTCCATCCAGATCCGCTAATGCTAGCAGTTCCCTTCTATTATTTGTTTTGTGCGAAAATAACTATCTTTCTATGCTCTTTATTTATTTACTTCAATAAACGTGAACTTGTGTCGTGTTACCGTGTGTTTATTTTGTGTTCTCTATTCCTCATACCTTGTATTGTGCATGCAGCCTTATATACCCAATCATTCAGAACTCACATTGCCCAAGTTAAACCTGTAGAAAAACAGGGCATAAAAAGGAATGTGGTGTAATGCCCTCGAAAATGTCCCGCACCCACAATAATACTAACCCGAGTTGACGTCAGGTATAGCGTAAAATAGTCGTAGATGGTAAGTCCAATAAACTCATCTCGAGAGACTATCACCGTGGTTCGAAAATAGTCGTAGATGGTAAGTCCAATAAACTCATCTCGAGAGACCATCACCGTGGTTCTTAAAAATCGGACTAAGGTTGCTATAATTTTGTACGTCCGTGGTAGTACAGTGGGTTAGCGCGCGGGCCTGGTGGTGATGGTGGTGCGTCACTAACCAGGGTTCGAACCCCACCCAAGGCATCTCAAAACCTGTGGGTTTTTAGGGGGGTTAAATTCCCTTCAGAGGTTCGTACCCCGCGCCAGGTACCAGGAAAGGTTGATCCTAAAGGTAGCCTGGGGACAATTCCCATTCCTATTTAACCTGGAAAAACCTAGCATTTCAAGTTGAATATCTTTTTACAGTATAATTATATGTGTATGTCTATAATAGGTAGATATGTACGCGTATGTTACTCGGTATGATTTTTTTTTTTTTTTTTTTCTATGTGAATGAGGGAGACAAAAGGCATAACTGCCTGCAGCGAGTGCCCCCCCAGATTTCAAAGAGTGACAGGGCCGAAATCAAGGAACGTTCGAGCTAAAATGCCTGGGCACCCGGAGTTTGAAGCAATTTAAGTCATAGGAAGAGGGAAAGACTGATTCTGGAAGAGAGATCCAGAGCTCAGCAGTTGAATAGAAGAAAGTCTGAGAATAACGTTTCACTCTTGGGTTGGGGAGTTGCACAGAGTAGGGGTGGGATTGTGTTGCAAGGCGGGTACTACGTACCCTACGTAGAGGTGGTATACACTGGGAAAGCTCCGAGGAACACTGATTATTGTAGTAGCGATAGAATAGCAAGAGAGATGCAACATTGTGGCGAAGAGAGAGAGATTGCAGAGAGTTGGTGAGTGGACGGGAGTTAATGATACGAAAGGCTTTCCTTTCTACTTTATCTAGGAGTGCGGTGTGAGAGGATCCTCCCCACACATGTGAACAATACTCAATACAAGGATGCACTGTGCCCCTGTACAGAGCAAGAAGCTGCGCAGGGGTAAAGAACCCCTTGAGGCGGTTGAGCACACCCAGCATCTGGGAGGCTGCCTTAGCGAGACTGGTAATATGGACCCGGATTCACTAACGGTCGTAGCGTGCGATGTCGTACAGCAACCTACGATCGTTCCTAAGGGAGTGCGGAAGGTGTATTCACGAACGCATCGTTGAGCTCCCTTACGGCTCCCTTTCGGTTATTTTCACCGAGGCTTCTCTTGACCAATCAGGCGCTTGGCTTTTGTAAATAAACAATATGTCACCCACATGACTGAAGCGCCAAGAAGAACCTAATATACTTTAATTTATGAGATTTTCATTGTTTAGCATGGCTAATTCGATCCACCACAGCCAGCAGGAAGAAGAATAGAGTATCTTGTGAATTGATGATAAGAAATTAGCCTAGCTATGCTACAGGGAAGCCTGTTAGTGGCCCAAGTTAAAGGATTTTCGACGGATTGATCATTGATAATCATCTGTTAGGCTAGTTGGGAGTGTATTATTTATACCTTAACCACAGTATATTGTTCTACTTTACCATGTCTACACCTAGACAGGGCGAGCCAAACCAAAATGCCAGACTTTACTATGTCTATGCCTACACAGGCAGTTCTAGCCAAGCCAAAATGCCAGACTTAGCCTAGGCCTAATTTTTCAAAATAGGCCTTGGGTAATATTTTTGTATTCACAACACTTCAAGGCCTATCTACCTTTTCAAAATAGGCCTAGCATAGGCCTCCTCAATCTATTATCCAACAGTTGGCCATGGGAAATAATGATAGGTTCAGGGGGGCTTTGCCCCCCTCACCTCCCATGACTTATTGTCATCATCAAATATATTATCAGCATGGGACTAATAACAGCTAGTTAACAATGAGGATGGTACGCCTGCAAACACCATCTTTACCTGCTAGGCTTCTACTTTACCATGCTTAGGCTACACCAAGCTAGGCATTGCTAGCCTAACCAAAATACCATACGTAGGCCTAACTTTTCTAGCCTAAATAGCCCTAACTTTTTCAAAATAAACCTAGGTTATAGCCTAGGCTAGGCTAAACAAAAATATTCACAACACCATATAGGCTAGCCTATTATTTATTTTTTTTAGGCTAGGCCTAGGGTAATTCTTTTCATAAATTTTTTCCTGTGATACTTTCAAATTTGTTGAGGAAATAGGCTACTCTAATCTAACCCAGCTAGGCATTGCTAGCCTAACCAAAATACCATACATAGGCCTAACTTGTCTAGCCTAAATAGCCCTAACTTTTTCAAAATAAACCTAGGTTATAGCCTAGGCTAGAATAAACAAAATTATTCACACAGTGTTTAGTATTTATTAATTTTTTAGGCTAGGCCTAGGGTAATTCTTTTCATCATTTTGTTCCTGTGATACTTTCAAATTTGTTGAGGAATAGGCTACCCTAATCTAACTCAGAGGTGGTGGGGAGTTGGAATAAAACATTTCCGCAATAAATGAGGGTTAAAATCTACTAATGGTAGGCTACGTGTTGTCGCAGCACATGAATTTGTGCATAAATTAACCTTGACTAGGTCTAGGCTGGCATATGTAGGCTATTCATAGCTTAATTCGGCCTGTCATAAGACATTAAGGATACAAATATATTCATACTTTGTATTAAATGCCTTAATGGTGTTGTAAACACAAGTTAACAATCATATTGTGCTATTATTGCCTCAATAATGACTTAGTGTGTCATAAACAGCTATACTGCAGACGAATTTGTTATGGTCACGGGTTGTGTTATCGATATTTGTGTACCTATATCAGGGTTAAATTCATGTAAGGGTGGTCTGGACCACCCTTTGCGAAAGGGGCTTCCTACGATCAAAGATGGCCGCTACGACGCTTCATGAATACCAGCGTTGAGTCGTAAGGGAGTTTTCGGATCGTACGACCGTTAGTGAATCCACCTCATGGTCTTTCCAAGTGAGAGCATAAGAAAAAGAGACACCGAGAACATTGAGGGAAGATGAAGATTGTTAGTAAGTAGCTGTTATACCTGGAAGTGTAGGCTACAGTATATAAATGTGTCTGTATTTTGAAATGTATACACTTACAGTATATAATTATTATATCAGTATGGGTACACGTAAAAATATGTAGTGAAATGGGAGAAAATTCCTATGTTCATTTTCTAGATGTGATTCGACAAGAAAATGGACGATAGTAAAAAAAAAATATTAAAGGTATATTGCTGTGTCCCCTTTTTGATTACTCAGCAAATACGAAGGTACTGTAAAAGAAATAAGAAGGGAATGAAGACAAAACGTTGCTAGAAATGAGACCCAGTACTTTATATTGTCCTTGTCCCAATTTTGGTTTGTTTAGTTTGCAAGTTTTACATTTTAATTTTAATTTCATATAATTCTAAAAACGATCGAAATTTCAGCTGCTAATGGATGAGATTACACTTTCTGCCATCTATGTTCAAGAATATATTTCACTGCACTAGTCAGACTGCATATTTCGTGTGGTAGCCTACATTCAGTGTATTGTAAATATATTGTTTATTTAACCCGTTGAGCCCCGGCTAGTTATAATATTTTGTTCACCCAAGTCCCAAGCCATTTTCACTTCTTTTTTTTTTTTTGCTAAAATGGAAGACAAGGATGAGAAATAAAAAAAAAAAAAAATCACCTCGGACATTTTTTTTTGGGGGGGGGGGCCTCAAAAAAATTTGTTGAGCCAAAATGGAAGAGAATGGTGAGAAATGAAGAAAAAAATAAAAAAAAACTCATTTCGGTCATTTGGGGGCGGGGGGGGGGGTCCAAAGTTCGTCTCCCCCGCATGACCACCCGCCCGGGAGCACTAGGGTGAAAACTGAGTATGGCATTGTACGGCATACATCCTAAGGAGTGTCTCACATAAATCTCAAGCCTCTAGCTCCCATACGACCGGAGTAATGAAGGTTCAAAGTGGCGGTGAACTAAGGGTGTAAAGTATTCCCACTAAGCCCACCACCACCAGCCGCGCGGCTGTCTCGGCCCGCTCACACCTACCGGCCCGGCTCCCACACACACTACGGTACCTCCCCCTCCTATTCTCCCGCCATTTCCTACCTTACGAGCCACGTAAGTGTTTTTTATATGTCGGACGCACGTGATGCGTCGCTGGGAGTTGGTGCTCAAACACTGCCGACGCACGTGCGACGCTGGGTCTCACTGGGTTAAATCATTACGTTTTCTCCATGTTAATGATTTAGTATGTAAGATGTAAATATGAGTGTAATTACTTAAGAGGAATGAGCTCCTTGTAAATATAATATATATATTTAGTTTCGGAAAAGATATAGGCACATACTGGTTTGGTAACAAAGTTATAGATATGTACAATGGGCTACCGGGTGCTATAGTAGGATTACAAACGATAGAGTTAAATTGGATGGGTACATGGACGAGGTGGGTTGGGTGTGAAAGGGATCTGCCTAATGTAGGCTAATCATCTCTCTGCAGACTCCCGAATTCTTGTGCCTTGTGTTTTGTTCCAAGCATTGCGTACATAGATGGTTAGGTATTTTAGTAATGTAGCTTTTTTTTCCGCTGCCTCGGGGTGAGTTATAGGTGTGTGTTAGGCCTATATGGTGATTAACCCTCTCACCACGGAAGGGCTCTTGAACGCCCATAAAAAAGCATATACTGTAACAGGTACCCCGAAGGCCTCTTGAACGCCCAGTGGTTGAAAGCCTGTGAGCTTCGTGTGCGAGGCGTCGGTCCGACGCATGTAAACAACAGCCGGCTGGACCGACGCCCCGCATCTCCGGCCACAAGAAGGAGAGCGTCGCTTGTTCGTGTGTGCCTGTATGTTGTTGTTAAGTATCGAAAAGTGGTGTAAAGTGGCTGTTTTGGCCATAAAGTTATCTCCAATGAAATCATCATCACAGCTCAACCAGTTGACTTAGAGAGCTCTACTTAATGCCATTCTACAGGTAAATAACACAGCTACGCTTGGGGATGCGCGGGAATGCGGGAAGCAGTCTGATTAACGAATATACGGTAGCCTAGCCTAGACGTTTTTCGGCCAAAACACCCGGGTTTCGAGGAATATATATATAATACATAGCCGGGGCTGGAGGGTTAAGGGTCCCGGCTGCATTGGCTTAACTCATTAACCCCCACAGACATATTAACTTACGAAAGTTAGGGGTTGCCCGCGCGCCCGGTATTTCCCCCAGAACAGTCTTTCTCACACTGAGGGACCGTTAGAAGTCGGAGGAATTTGGGGTTGCCACCAATCGACAGATTCTGATCTAACTTACCTAACTTACTAAGCTGAATATGACGCAAATGCATTGTATAACTTACTTATTGAGCTATTTCACTAAGTTCATATGACACGATCGCGTCATATGATACCTTTGGGCAACACCGCCATATGACGCGATCGTGTCATATGTGACTGAGAGGGTTAAGATCAGGGGCGGACTGGCCATCTGGAGCACCGGGACTTTTCCCGGTGGGCCGGTCGGTAATATGGGCCGGTCGGTGTATAAAAAAAAAAAAAAAAAACTACTATACTACTAGTAGAAATAATAATAATAAAAATAATATAAATTCTTAACTATAAACATATGATACAGTATTAGTATACATAAGTATAATGAAACTACATTAGACTATTAGGCCTAGCAGAGAGAGAGCGAGAGACTCGCGTGTAAGGCTCTATCAACAGTATAGGGGTGTTAAAGATTCGCTAGATACGAGATAGTTGGTTTTCAAATGTCTTGTATTTAAAATAACGTTACCCAAGTGGCAAGACATATATATGTAAATTAATAGATGTCTATCTATCTATCTATCTATCTATATGCTCAGGCCCAATCCCCATTTTGGGGGTAGCCGACTCAAGACAGAGCAAGAACAGGGAAAACACAAAAACAACATAAAACAAAAAATAAACACAGATAAAAAACACAAACTCACACACATCCAGGTCACCCAGGAGAAGACCCAGAGACCAGGGTTACCCAGGTCGCTCCAGCACTCCCCCGGCCCCTGACCACCCGGAGAGGTTCCGATCTCGGCAGGCAGACATGCAGCGGAGCCAAAGCCACAAGCCCTCCCACCACACTTCCAGGCACACCCTTCATATTAATCGTCCCCCCGGGCCAGGCGCCTGATGGACTATTATCTAGTCGAACTTGCGCCTGACCCCTTACTCCAAATTACCACGTGTTCACTCAACTATTCACAAGCATTCTCCATTCACTCCTGTCCACCACCACTTCCCCTGCCTGATCTATAGTCATTCCTCTATCATCCAAAGCCTTTCTTACACAGTCTCTCCATCTCAATGGGGGTCTTCCTGCCCTTCTATCTCCCCTTGTACCTGACTCACATATTCTCTTTGTAAGCCTTTCATCTCCCATTTGTTCAACATGACCATACCAGCTCAGCACCCTTCTGTCCACTCTGGCTGACAAATGTTCCTGCTGCCCCACTCTCCTACGTATCTCTTCATTCCTCAATCTGTCTCTACGAGTAACTCCACACATACTCCTCAAGCAGCTCATCTCCATCACATCCAGCCCTCTTTTCTCCTTTTTCTTCAGAGCCCATGTCTCAGCCCCATACATCACTGTTGGCACAACAATTCCTTGATACAGTGCACTTTTTACTTTCACTCCGAGATTTTTCGTCTTCCACATACTTCCCATTGCTCCGAAAACCTTCCTTCCTTCACACACTCTCTGTTTTACCTCCACTTCCATACCTCCACTCATGCTTATCGTTCCTCCTAGATATTTAAAACACTCTACTTGTTCCAATATTTCCCCATCCAGCCTCACATCAAGATTCACCCTATGCTCTCCCCTATTACACACCATTACTTTACTTTTATTGACGTTCACCTTCAGTTTCCTCCTTCCACAAACCACACCAAACTCTTTGACTCGCTCACAAACTCGCTGAACTCACAAACTCACAAACTCGCTGCAGTTTCTCATCAGAATCCGCCACCAATGCTGTGTCATCAGCGAACAGCAACTGATTCAACTCCCAATCTCTACCATTCTTTCCTACTAAACCCAATCCTCTTCCCATAGTTCTCCTTTTCACCTCCCTCACCACACCATTCATAAACATATTAAACAGCCATGGTGACATTACACAACCCTGTCGCATGTAGATGTAGTTCACATTAAAACAAAACATAGTTCACATTGTGACAATAGCTTTTTAAAACATATATTGTAAATGGGTGATAGGACTACTATATATTTAAATATACGATACAGTAATTTATTTGTGGGCATTGTGATGCGATGCCACAAATTGTGGCATCACATCACAACGCTTACTTGGTGACGGTTTGCGAGGTATACGCTTTGCGGCCTCAGCCAATGTCAGTTCAGTTTATTCGAGTGCCAGGCAGTGGAAGGAAGTGTGTTACATTGAACTATTGAATTTCCATATTTATATAGTCCCATCTGTGTCTCATAGACCATTAATCTCCTAAGGATCGAACTTTTAATTTTAACATCATATTTATATACAGTCGATCCTCCTACTGCACGAGTTTGTGTGTTACAGTATGTGTTTGTGAGTGTGTCGTTTTTAGCAAGATTGTAAAGATATTTAAATATCTATCTATCTATCTATTTCCTGACGCCGTGATCCCCGAAGGGGTGGCCACGAACGAACCGCCCCATGCACCTCTGTCCCCAGTCAGTCGACGCCCCTCCTCCCAACCAGCACCGCCTTCATCCATATACTTCCTCACTCCATCCTTCCACCTCTCCTTCGGTCTACCTCCTCTCTGTCCCTCCATCTCGCTCTCGTACACCTTCTTAGTCATTCTCTCGCTCCCATATGTTCCATATGGCCGAACCATCTCAAGGTGTTCCTTTTCACACTTTCTAGCACATTTACCTCCACACCACACCTCCTTCTTACTTCCTCATTTGTCTGTCTATCCCTCCATGTAACTCCGCACCCACTTCTCAAGTAACTCATTTCCACCCCTCTAACTCTTGGTCCGAGTCTCTTCTCAAACGTCCATGCTTCGCTTCCGTAAGTCAGTGTCGGGATTACCATACTGGCATGCAAGGACTTCTTCACTTCCATACTGACCACCCTATTTCTTGTTACTGCTTTCAGCGTTCCTATGAAATGGCAAAATATATCCCGATAACATTTCAGGCCCTTATAATTTATATAGGCCTACTGAACAAAATCATGCAATAGGATAGTCAAAAACAATTTAAACAAGCTACAGCAGTGTCTAATTGTTTAGTCAGATCATCAAAACAAGGAGTTAAGTACACTAGGCTATTTGTTGTAACATGGAATACAACTTTGTTTCCTTTAGCAGAATATTTAATCATGGTATGTGTTTGTCAATACCAGTGACATACCAGTACATCCATAGAATCATTTAAATATGTAAGTTATACAGTAGGCCTAACGTAGGCCTATAAATCAGATTATTCTTACCATACCCTTGCCAAGTTCATAGGTTGTTTTGAAATAGGCCTATGTCACCGACTGTCCAGCAATCGGCATTTCATACATAAGTAGGCCTACATACATATACATATAAAGAACATGTTCTAAACAAAGGTAAGACAGTGTTTTTGTTCACCGTGACCTAATGGCAGCGATCCAGCCATTCAGGTGCAACGGTCCCTGGCATCTCCTATTGCACTTTGTGGATGCAGTCATTTAAACTTATGTGTAGCCTATGTATAAATAATTTGAATAATAAATGCTGACAAACTAGAGGAAGTCTCCTCCATGGTAATGTGTGTGTGTGTTATATGTAATGTAAGCTATGCATAAATATATATAATATATATCTGTAGTATTGTAGCCTATATTTCCTCATCCATTATAAAGTTTTTTTTATAGCCATTGCTTATCTCATTAGTTACCTAAATATAGCTTATTGGATAGCATCAAAATGCACCTAAAAATGCTTATTAGGCTCGCTTCGCTCCCCCCCCCCCCCTCCCCCCTTTAAGCTTAATGCCAAAATTAATTTCAAACTGTAATTACTGATTCGACAATACTGTATACTGTAGTTATTTTATCATATACAGTATTATAATATAATATAATACAGTATATGATAAAATCACTATATTGCCAAATCAGTAATTAGCCTACAGTTTCACATGACCGCAACAAGTGGGCTGGTCCATACCAGAAAGTCCAGGGCCACTTTTGAGTCCCAGTCCGCCTCTGGTTAAGATTCCTTGGCAATTAGCGTATGTATGTGAATTAGGGAGCTTATCGTAGGGTAATTTAAGGACCCAGCTGCAATTAAATGTTTACCACAATGGTGTCAAAACAATTATGTCTATCCCGGCTCTACCTTTTAGAACATACACACACACATACACATGGGTAGCCATGTTACCTAAGTTCAGGATACTATTTAATAGGGCCCCTCCATCATTGACGACTTCGCCTATTAATAGCAATAGTCTCCATTCAACATCCTGCGCCAGCATTTTGAATAGCCCGCGCGGAAGCATCATGGAGTACTCATCATAAGTGCACGCCTAATTCCCTTATGGAATCGTCATTTTGATTGGGTACCCTACAGAAAAAACTCTGTAAAAAATAAAAAAGAAAATTTAATTTAATATCTGTTATTATATGACTTGCCATATACGTGGATTTCTTATGCTTTGCTTCCCTGACACCAGGCCCCCTAGCAGCCATCTTCGTCCTTCCTTCTTCCGCGTCCCTCCCGACAACAGGGCTTGCGCCGTGTCCGCTTCATTTGTCGTTCGCAGAGCTTCTAGTGAGTCCTTACTCATTTGTATACATCAGTGTTGCAGTAACAAGGTTTAGATTAGCTAGCACGGCTGCCAGATTGGTCGGTCCGCAGGAAGAAGTGTTAAGATAGGGTACCATTGTAAAAGGCGTCTACGAGTCCCGGATGGGTGTACCGCGTGTGTTGTTTATTTTGTGATACGCCTTAGCTGTTGTGTTCACTGAGCTAGAAGGCAACCACTCTACGAGGCATGATACAGTCTGTCAATATTGAGGTAGTACATGCCATTTTCTTCTATTATCAGCAAAAGCTCTGGTTAAGGGTGTCTGCACGTGGTGCTCCACCTGCCAGGGTTTGTGTTTTGCTTAGGCCCCTTGGGTGGCCTCCCTCTACGTGGTGCGGCTGCTGATTGCTGGGGCGTCGTCTGCTGGGATGTTCTTCAGTCCTTGTGGTCGACCTTGTTAGGGGTCTCCAATGTAGGTTTCAGGTAATTTAGAGATCTAAATTTTCTGTTGTTATTGTTACCTATGTATGCCCCTGATTCTGGTTCTTGCATGCGGTCTTGTTCCTTCGGGGTAGGGGAGACGTCCCTTATCATTATTATTATTGCAATTATTTTATGTGTGTGGGACTGCGGTCAAAAGGGGCTGTGCCAACCCCTTTTTTCCGGCAGCTTTTGTTTGTTCCGGCGGCCCCGTGAGTGGGGCCCAGGTTATTCGTCTTCGACGGGTAGAAACATTCAAAGATCCCGGCGTGGTTTGGCTGAACCACTCTTCCGGCGGAATTGCATTCCGAACAAGGATACAAACTCGGCTCGCCGAGTTAACTCTCCCGGCCTGACCTAGTGACACGTCAGACGTACCGCCTGCGGCACCCCCAGTCAAGTGTACACAAAGTGATTAAGAGTTTTGCAAACTTATTTAGTAGAATCACACCTTAACCCTCTCACCACGGAAGAGCTCTTGAACGCCCATAAAAAAGCATATAACAGGTACCTGGAAGGGCTCTTGAACACCCAGTGGTTGAAAGCCTGTGAGCTTCGTGTGCGAGGCGTCGGTCCGACGCATGTAAACAACAGCCGGCTGGACCGACGCCCCGCATCTCCGGCCACAAGAAGGAGAGCGTCGCTTGTTCGTGTGTGCCTGTATGTTGTTGTTAAGTATCGAAAAGTAGTGTAAAGTGGCTGTTTTTGCCATAAAGTTATCTCCAATGAAATCATCATCACAACTCAACCAGTTGACTTAGAGAGCTCTACTTAACGCCATTCTACAGGTAAATAACACAGCTACGCTTGGGGATGCGCGGGAATGCGGGAAGCAGTCAGATTAACAAATATACGGTAGCCTAGCCTAGACGTTTTTCGGCCAAAACACCCGGGTTTTGGGGAATATATATATAATACATAGCCGGGGCTGGAGGGTTAACAAGGTCAGGGAACCTCTGAAATATCACAGGTGAGTTTGTGAAAAACAGCTAGACAAGTCCGGCGGAAGGTTAGCGTAGTGGTGCATTATAGCTAAGTTTCCGGCGGATTTGATTATGAGCATTGATTCCTGGAAATGTTTCCAGGTCCCGGCTGCTTCTCCGGCGGAGTTGGACTTCTGTTCCCGGCGGAGGGGGGGAACCTCATTACGGCACCATGCCTAGGTTTGAACTTTGCGCTACGCCTTCTTGTTCCCTTTTACCAGTTTTTGCTCATTCCCTTTGCATCAAATGCGTGAAATGTTTGGACCGCTCTAGGGGTGTGTGGTTATCCAAAAAGTGCGCCATCTGTGCTGAATTAAAAACCGCTCTGCTGGCTAAGAAAGACCTGTCTTGTTTAGCGGCCTTGCACGAAGTGAAGGCTGCGTTTAACTTATATGCTAAAGACATAGCCCACAAGGCCCTCCAATGTGACGATGAAGTCCTGTGGGACAAATTGATTATCAAGTCCCCCTTAGTTAAACCAGGACCCTCCAAAGCGGTCAGACCCAAGGTCAAAACAAAAGCTATCAGTAAAGAGTTTGTCAATAGCAGTAGTGAGAGCGATGTCACCGACGTCCCCTCCTCCGACCGTGCCACGCGGCAGAAGTCGAGGTCCAGGTCGAAGTCTCCCAGGACACACGCTCGCCACTCTACCTCAGATTCTTCCCGGTCTCACAAGCGCCGCAGAGAAGAATACGACACCCCGAGCAGCAGGCGGGGGACTCCGCAGCCGCTCCCTCCTACACCTCCCTCGGATACATTTACACGTGATTCTGGGGAGTCAGAAATAGGATCTGAATCTTTACCATCTACATCTAGGCAGGAACAGGCTATACGTGAACCTCCTAATGTGACTTTTGCAATACCTAAATTAACGGTAGTTCCCCGGGGTGTGAAGGAGGCAGGCCCTAGTAGGGTGCTGGCCGACCAGTTCAGGGGATATCCGCCGAGGGCCCAATTAAGCTCACAGTTGACGCAGGACTCCCTGCCCAGGGCGGCAGGGGGTTACTGGCGCCAGTCAGACCCATCTCTCAATATCATTCCAGAACGGACTGAGGACGGCGACATCGACGTGTTGCCGTCGTCAGTGCCCGATTTATCATGGCCCCTGGCAGATAATGAGATAGACTCACACGGGCTAGAATCACAAGAGATCTTAGAGCAGAGTGAGGAGCCGGCGGATGGTTTGTTCTCCCCGGCTCCTCAGTCTCTCCCTAGTAATTATTCTGAGGCTAGTTCAAACTCATCCAAAGATACCTCTAGGAAATGGATGACTTCTGATCAGGTAAAAGAGTTATTACACAATGTGATACAACATTATCAAACCCCTGCCTCGTCTCATCCCAATGTTACCCTCTCAGCTTAGCCCCCTAACACGTCTGTTTTTAGACCTTTAGAGTCGCCGGCTGTTCTCCCTACTTGTCCAGCTCAGTCGGTAGCAGCTGCCCCAGGCCCCACAGGGCCGGCGGCACTCGCTTTGTCCAACTTTAGGGTGGTTACTGATGTTCAACCCCCTCCCTTAGATAAGGAGCCTATGAGGAAGGGCCCCATGCCCCTCCTTTATGGCACAGATTGCTCTTGGGTACCTGTGGTGCCAGAGAACCCCCTTATAGCTCAACCTTCAGTATCAGGGGACCCTCCAGTTCCAGGCGAGTGGTCCATTGAAATTAATAAGCACCGTAAATTTCGGGCCAGAGACGAGACAGGGCGGGTATTAGATGTCCTCATTAACCCTCCAGCCCCGGCTATGTATTATACATATATTCCTCGAAACCCGGGTGTTTTGGCCGAAAAACGTCTAGGCTAGGCTACCGTATATTCGTTAATCAGACTGCTTCTCGCATTCCCGCGCATCCTCAAGCGTAGCTGTGTTATTTACCTGTAGAATGGCATTAAGTAGAGCTCTCTAAGTCAACTGGTTGAGCTGTGATGATGATTTCATTGGAGATAACTTTATGGCCAAAACAGCCACTTTACACCACTTTTCGATACTTAACAACAACATACAGGCACACACGAACAAGCGACGCTCTCCTTCTTGTGGCCGGAGATGCGGGGCGTCGGTCCAGCCGGCTGTTGTTTACATGCGTCGGACCGACGCCTCGCACACGAAGGTCACAGGCTTTCAACCACTGGGCATTCAAGAGACCTTCCGGGTACCTGTTATATGCTTTTTTATGGGCGTTCAAGAGCCCTTCCGTGGTGAGAGGGTTAAAGGTGTCCCAAGCGCACTTAACCCGGCATATTTTGTGTATTCTGCAGCGCGGCCGTTCCTTCTGCCGCTTCTGCACGACTTTTTGCTGACTGGTCGAAGGCTGATGGCATTAATGATGTCAAAGCCTTAAATTCTCTTACGCCGGAGTTGGCTACAACTCCAGCTCTGGAACAAGTTCAGACTCCGGTACTGCAGATGCGGCAGCTGGGAGTAGGCCCTTGGGTTGACTGGGAGATAGAAGCACAGGTATTTGACAAGACTATCACCACCAAAGCTTCACATCAAATCCCACCGGAGAATCATAATTATTTTTCCCTACCAGTATCCCAACCAGCCTTGCTAACATTTCTGGCGGCCCCCAAAGTGCCATTGCATGCCCTTGATGGACCTTTCTCTCTCCCTTTCTCTCTCTCTCTCTCTCCCCCCCCCTCCCCCCGGCTACTCATTTGGACCGAGATTTTAAGTTACGCAATAAAGCCTACCGGATGTTCTCGCAGTACTTGGTGAGTCATCAAATAGCCGTCTCTCTTGCACGCACGATCTCGGCCATCAATGATCCCCAAATAAGAAAAGCCGTGGAGCTTTCTCGCAGACTTCCACTACAAAACGCCATTCAGTCCCTAGGGGACATTAGAATTGCAATTTTGGAGGCGGTTCGAGATCGCCAAGATCTGAGAGTACATCTGGTGAGAAAATTGCCGGCGGACAAAGGTCGCCGGGTAACCCTCTCCCCGGTTATGACACCCACCTTGCTTGACACTGAAACGTGGAGTCTAGTTTTTAATATGGTAAGTGGGTGGAAGCAGGTTACCTCCCAAGCTAGGAAGGATCCACCTAAGAAACCCTTTCATAAACCAAAGGGCGGTAGCAAACCGTACCAACCTCACCCTAAACAATCACCTAGAAACCCCAGACCACCTCCTCAGTACGGAGGTAATCAGTACAAACCCAAACAAGGTAAGCACGGGTATAAAGGGAAAGCCCCATATAAAAATCATCAGGGCACTACAACAGCCAAAGCTAGTCAAGCGTCCGATTCCAACCCCCCTCCACCTCCAAAAAACTAGCTACTTACACTCCCCACATCCCAGGGCCAAGCTCAAAGGCACAGGATTGGGGGCCTTGCAGGACGAACCCAGGCTGCACCTGGGTTCGTTCCGTGCGTTCCACTCAGCCTGGCCCAAACGTACCTGGGCCGGGAAGACAGTGAATAAGGGAATCACCTGGCGGTGGCTCCGGCGGCCTCGACTGCGTCAGCCGCAAGAATTATAGGTTTGACTCCTGCAAGGAGATAAAGAAAACCTAATATTTAGTAGTGGCCCCGTAATCATTGACGATTATGCCTATTACATAAGGCACCCTCTTCAAACACTCATCCGCCGTAGTTTGAATCTACCGCGCAGAGCATAACAAATTTGAGGAGCCTTCATCATGAGCGCACGCAACCTCACTCATGGTTCAGTCATTATGAAATTGGGTTCTCACTACGGAAAAAACTTCGTAAAATATAAAAAGAAAAAGAAAATAAGAATAACTATTCAATAAGCTTTCCATATAATCGTGGATGTACTTGTGTGGATCTTTGACCAGACGCTGACTCAGGCGTCATTCTTCCTTCACTGACATATCAAGTAAACCAAAATCCTTAATACATCAACGAATGGGAAGGGGATGGTCGGGAGGGCACCAGTCGTCAATGATTACGGGGCCACTACTAAATATTAGGTTTTCTTTATCTCCTTGCAGGAGTCAAACCTATAATTTATTAGTGGCCCCTCCATCATTGACGATTATGCCTGATAACTAAGACTGGAGGGGCACATTCGTAATCATATCATAACTCTAGTAAAAGCAGATAATCAAACAACCACATAGTATTCTTACTTCGAAAAGATATATATATTTATTGGCGCAGCACAAATATACAAAAAGGGGTACAAGAAGGAGCGTGCTTCAAAGAAGCCTGCTTGATAAAAAGGGTTAACTCTTGAGACTCTGCGAACAGATCTGTAAGTTAATAAGGCACCACACTCAACATAAGTGGTGAAAAATAACAAACTTATAAGTTTACATGTGCACATAACACCCCATAATACTAGTGGATATATCTCGCAAAATATATCCAATGTTTAAAATTAGATTGTTTCACGGCCAAAACTACTTACAACAACACTGTTGTTTGTACTACCATTGTACTAGCACAATTTCCTGCACTGAATAGTACAGAGAAATTTTCATATCACAATACCCATAACTAGTATCATAGCTCACATACTCCAGCGGGGTCTAGGGTGTCCTATGTTACACTGACTGCACCCCCCCCCCCCCCCCTTTCCTTGAAATTAAACAAAAAGTGACTTAGGGGCCACCTAGACCCTCTGCCTTTAAGCTATACATAGCAAGGAAGGTTTGTCTAGAGCTACTGACAGGTATCGAGTCAAAAACGTATGATTAGAGGCCCACAACTGTGTGGACGTAATATCTTCAACAGAAAAATTCTTAAGGAAACGCAAAGAGGCTGCCCACTTGCGTAAATCGTGGGCCCTACCCACAATGCCGGGATTACTCTCTTTAATGACCTCGACCAAGAGAGAAGCCAATCTACGTTTCAACAAGCGCTTACCCGTACTTGCTACCCATAAAGCACCCTGGTGATTTAGAGGAGCTACTCTCAAATATTTGGTTAGAGCCTGCACTGGACATAAATTATGGTGCACCTTTCTCCTTTTCAACACCGGCACCGTGAACTCTGAAAACACGTGTTCACTGTGCTCATTCTTGGCTATGAACCCTGGGGAAGGTGCAATGTGAATACACTCATTAAGCCTACCAAACCTGAGGCAATTAGGTGTGTTGCTCATCGCCGCCAGCTCAGACACTCTGTTCCCGGTGGCCAAAGCCAAAAGGAATAAAGCCTTTTTTAAGATTAATGTAAAGTCTGCAGTATTCTGGTACAGACGGGAATGAAGTAACGACAATGCTTTTTTCAGAGACCAAGTAGGCATGAGCTGACGGGGAGGTGGGCGGAGTTTAAAACATGCCCTCATAAACCTGTTTCCTCCGCGACTGGTATGGTGAGACCGGTAAGGTCCCAAAATGGCATCCTAATCGCTGTTAAGTGATTTTTTAACGTTACCACAGATAAACGTTTCTGCTCGAACAGATAATTTAAATAATTAAAAACCAAAGCCACCGAGGGCACAGTTTGTTCTGTCCTAAGAATCCAAGAAGTAAAGGCTTGCCAATGCGATTGATACTGTCGTTTTGTAGACTGGGTATATTGATTCATGAATTTATTGGTCACGTCTCTACCATACGGTGCTAGCCACTTGGCCTCCTGAATGTCCATAATGCAAAAGTCAGCGAGGTCGCTAGGTTGCCAATCGTGTCTAAGTGGAAAAACCCGACCGGGAGCGCCACCGGGTGCGGGCACCACGTTTTCAATTGCTGGTACCACATCTGCGCCGGCCACAGGGGCGCGACTAGCGAGACTACGCCCCGATAATCTCGTAGTTTGTTTACTACTTGGCACATTAGAGACGTGTCTGGCGGCGGAAACAGATAAATGGAACTCCACCTGTTCCAGTCTGTCACCAGGGCGTCTGGCCCACCTGCCGGCGTTATCGTCCGGCGGGTGAGGTACATTGGGAGTTTAACGCAAACAGATCCACTTGTGGATGGTAAGGCTCCGCAATCATTTGGTCGAAAATGGTTTGCTTGAGCGCCCATTCTACTGTTGTGCTCTGTCTCCGAGACAGAGCGTCTGCCCAGACGTTTGCTACGCCTGGGAGATAAGATGCGTGAAGATGAATGTCCAGCCTGTTGGCTAGAATAAAAATCTCTTCTGACACGTTTAGCAACTTCCGAGATCTCGTTGACCCTTGTTTCTGAATACAGTGAACCGCATTCAGATTGTCCATTCTGAAGGCCACCGACTTGCCCCGCAAAGTAGAGCCGTGAGCCTGAAGGAAAAATAAGGGGACTAGTAATTCTTTGACATTGATGTGGGAGATTTCTAAATGGGACCAAAGCCCTTGACCCTGGTGCCCTTGGTTTGACTGTATCATTCCTGACGCATCCGTGTCTACCCATACCGTCGGCGGAGGAGAGGTCCATGACATTACTGAGTGCAACATTTCCCTCTTCGCCCAGACCGCTAGTAAGTTGTGGATTAATTTTGGTATGGGCCATAATTTTTCCGCCGGCAATAGCGGAAAATATTTGTTGCCCTCCAATATTAAACGCTTTACTTTCAACCGGCCCAACATTACAGTTAGTTGAATCCAGTTGAGAGAGCCGACCAGAGACTCCCAGATTCTCCGTGTCGTAGTCAGACTGTGAAGGAACAGGAACAGTTTCCTGCGAAATCTGTTTCGATTGTCCACACTCTGACTCAGAGTGAGAGCAGCTGTGTACCAAACCAGCCCTATCCACTGAACTACTCGTGAGGGAACAAGGTTTGACTTTACCAGATTTACCTTGAACCCTAGAGATTTGACATGATTTAATGTTATGTTGACATCATTTATGCATACTTGCTCCGTCTCTGTCACCACTAGCCAGTCGTCTAGGTACCACAAAATCCTGATCCCTTGTTTTAACAAGGGCATCGGGGCTTGCCGGACTAATTTCGTGAATAAGCGAGGTGCCAGGTTCAATCCAAACGGCATCCTCTGAAAAACATAATTTTGATGCCTGATCCGTAAGGCCAGAAATCGTTGAAATCTTTTGTTTACCGAGACGTGCCAATACGCGTCTGTCAGGTCTAAAGAACACATCCATCCTCCCGGCGGAAGTGTTAGCCTGATTTGATGCACTGTCAGCATCCTGAATGACACGTTGTCAATGTGAAGGTTCAGATAAGACGGGTCTCATCTGAACACTGTCCCTTTTGGGTACCAGAAATAGCTTGGATGTGAAGACTGGGTAATTTTGAGGGACCGGGATGATGACATTCTTGGCGATTATTTCCTTGATCAGTGACTCCACCTCTAATGAAACTAGAATTGCCATTGTCGGCTGACGTAAACGAGGTCGCCGGAGCCACTGCCAGGTGATGTCTTTGCGTGCCACCATCCTTGCCCAAGTATTTAATGGCCATGCTTGGTGACACGTTCGGAACGACCCAGTTAGCAGACAAGGCTTCGCCGGCTGTACTACCCTCGGATCCACCCGCCTTGAGACCGGCCCCGGGAGTAAGAGAGACTTTAGTTGTTTGATGGTGGTGGTGGTGGTGGTGGTGGACGCTTAGCCGACTGGCCGGCGTTGGCAGAAGACGGGCCCTGACCTGGTTTGTTATAGCCTCGTCCTTTCTGACCTGTAAACTTACCCTGTTTATACCTGTACTGACCTTGGGAGGAAGAGGACTTAGGTATGTGAAAGGGCTTAGACCCCCCCGGCTGCGCTTTTGCGACTGGCTTGGGTTTGGGAAAGTTAAAGGCAGGTTTCTTAGAAGGGGTGGGACTATGCTTAAAGGCCTGAGCCATATTAAAAACAGTTCTCCACACATCTGGGGACATTAAAGAGGGAGTTAGCACCGGTGACAGGACCACCTGGTTCGCAATTTGATCAGGAAGTTTCCTTACCAGGGACATCCGGAGATCTTGTCTCGCCCGTACCGCCTCGAGCAAGGCTGTGCGGATATCACCCAACGACTGAATAGATGTCTGAAGGAGTAACCGCCGAGATAGTTCAACCGATCTTCTGGCATCCGCGTCCGCGTCCGCGATTGCCTGAGTAGATCTTAGCATCGATTTCGCCACCTGGTGCGTCACAATGTATTGGGAGAAAAGTCTATACGCTTTCCCCCGTAGCCTAAACTCCCGGTCTAGGTGAGCTGGGGAAGGTGTAGTGAAAGGGTCCTTGAGTTCACATAGATTGATTTTGGGGGCAGCTAAGAAGCAAACAAAGCAGATGGGACTCCGCCGGCAGAGAACACTGCTGGCATAGAGAACCAAGAATGACTGTCCTGAGGAATTTGGTGGGAAGATTTCGAGGTGAAGGTGGTTGCAATGTTCTGAGCCTCTATCTCCCATTCCAGCCAAGGTCCCGGAACCAACTGCCTCACCTTCAACACTGGATTAGCGGCTGTGTCTGTGACAGTTTGCAAATCAAATTCTGGAGTCAGAGCTGACAGTATTTTTATATAATTAAAACCGTCATGCTTGGACCAGTCAGAAAACAGTTTTGAAGCTGAGGCAGGGGGCAGGGCAGGTGTAGCAGTATATACAAAATAGTCCTGGTGATAATAGTTAGGAATGGCCTTAACATTAATATCTAGTACATTACCCAAATTATCCAAAGCTCGCAACTTTTTAGATTTATTGCCTGGGATTACCCACTCTCGTGGCACTGGAAGTTCCCCTGACAAGGTGGGCTGAGCGACCTCTGGTTTAGTGGGGATCAATTGTACCCATGAATCGTCTGGACCGTATAACAGGGGCATCGCTACCTTTCTTAACGGTACTTTATCTAAAGGGGGCGGATTCACATCCGTTACAACCCTTACACTAGAAGTAGTCAGTGCCGCCGAAGCAGGCCTAGCGACCACAGACGGTGATATAGAGGGAGGGTGAGGAATCTTAGTTAAGGCAATGGAAGTAATCAGAGGCCGAACATTTGAACTTGTCATGGAAGCTCCCAGGTCCACTGTAGGAGTCTCCGGCTGTTGGCCATTTTTTTGTGTTAAAGCATTAACTAATAACCCATCTATTTCTTCTGCCGTGACAAATTTAGTAGATGACGAACTAAGAGGTGAATCATTCCGATCCTGTGCGTCGTCTAAAACTGAACCCGATTCCTGCACCTCCATGTCAGAGATTATAGACACCTCGTCTTTGTCATCTGGCTCACCGTGAGAGGATTCCGCCGAAGCCGGAATCCCGTCGTGTTGCCAAGTCAAGTCTGGAATGGATGATGGGATCGCCGCATCCCGGTGGACGTCAGCCACTGCTTGTGTCTCTTGAGCCAGACGTGGGCTTTCAGTCCCTGGTCGGGAATACCGCCATACCCCCAGGCCTTGGCCTGCACTCCCTTGGGAGTCCGATACTCCCTCAATCATGGAGCCCCCACTCGACTCTGCTAGAGGACGATCACTGTCCACTGAACTCTCCAATTCCAAGGTTAGAATACTAATTGGTAAACTGTCTTTTGGTAACACCCCCACCCCAGTTGCTGACACCACACTTGCCCCATTAGATTGGATACTAGATCTGTCGGGAGTAGAGGCATGAAGTGAGGCACTAGGCTCCGGTGAACGCCGGGAGGCCTTTCGTTCATGCGAATCTTTCCTGGAAGATTTGTGGCTGCGGTGTGACCTAGAACTGCCTTTGGACTTTATAGACCTATCACTATAACTGCTTGTGGAATGGTGATGGGCTGGTCTATCAGAGTGAGAACTGAGCGATCTCTGCCATACCCATAGCTTACTCCGACTGTTCCTTTTACTTATGTATTTCCTAGATCTCAAGTGACGGCGTCTTTTCCGTGGATTGACCTCCCAATCTAGCAAGATTGGAAGCCAAAGCGTCACATTTTTCCTTTGCCCCTCAACTTTCTCTTCATAATTGCTGAGGGGCACAGGGCCCTGGGTGGGGCTTTGGTTTCCCGGGCGTTTCCGCACCCTCCTCAGCTCCCCGCCATGGAGTGGCTTCGGTCACCCAGGCTTTATTGTGGTAGGCAGGGAGGGTTCTGTGGGGGCGCTCGGTTATGGCCTTGGCCTTGCTCGGGGCCTTGGGGCTGTTCGGCCAGGCAGCTTGGGGAACAGAAACAACAACTGCTTGTGGACCCCTCTGCCTTGCTCTTCTTAATCGCCGGCGAAGAAGAGAGACTAGGCGGCTGCTGTCTAAGAGGTGACCTGGACCTGGATCGCGCCCGTGACGAGGAGGCTGCCACCGGGGGCGTAGGTTCTCGCGGTCTCTTAGATGTGCCTGGGACTGGAGAAAGTGTTATACCCTGTCCAGTCTCTGCCGACTTTCGTACAGTTACTCTAGAGCAGTGGTTCCCAACCTGTGGTACGCGTACCACTAGTGGTACGCAAGGGCCTTCCAGGTGGTACGCGAGCAGAATGAACAGAATGAACTGGATTGGGAAAAGTTAGTCGGATGCACGACAGATGGGGTTCCATCTATGCTCGGTCGAAAGTCAGGGTTTCAGGCATATGTGAAAGCTGTGTCACCAAATGCCACCTCTGTCCATTGTTTCATACACAGATTCACCCTTTCCGCTAAGGTGCTCCCTCCGAAGTTGTTATCATGCTTGAACCGAGTTATCAAAATCGCAAATTTCGTGAAAACATCTGCCCTGAATACTCGGCTGTTCAAACTGCTCTGTGAAGATTTCGGCTCTAACCACATCTGTCTCCTGTACCACACTGAGGTTCGCTGGCTCTCCCGCGGGATTACAACGAGACTTCTCTTTGAACTGAGGGATGAACTCCTCGTATTCTTCATGGAGAAAGAACACGATTTTCAAAAAGATCTGGAGGACGAGGAGTTTATCTTAAGGTTGGCCTACCTTTCAGACATTTTTGGGTTCCTCAACCACTTAAACCTGTCATGTCAAGGGCCCAACTGCTCTGTCTCAGACTTCATCTCGAAGCTAGGAACATTTGTCCGGAAGTTGGACCTCTGGATCAAGAATGTGGAAAGTAAACGCTACGGAATGTTCGAACTCCTGACTACCCTTGAGACCGAGCCCAATGATGAATTTTCCCAAGAAATCGTCCATCATCTCTCACTGCTCAAGACTGAGTTGATGCATTACTTCCCAGACGTGACATGTTGTGCCTACATTGCCCATCCGTTCTCCGTTGATCCAGCCGATCTGCCTGTCGGGACCGGGGTACAAGAGGAGCTCATAGATATCCAGGCTGATGAGGCAGCAAAGATGAAGCACAAGGAATGCTCTCCTATGAACTTCTGGGTAAGCATGGCCTCCTCGTACCCCACACTAGCTCGTCACGCTGTTCCCCAGCTACTGATTTTCCCCTCTACGTGGGAGTGCGAGCAGGGGTTCTCAGCCATGATGACCATTAAGTCAAAGAGCCGGAACCGTCTTGCTGCGCCCGGGCATGATTTCCGATGTGCTGTGAGCAAAGTTATGCCCCGCATCGACCAGCTGGTGGAGAAGAAACAGATACAGCCCTCGCATTAAATTGTGTACTTTGTTTTTACTTAATTTGTGTGTTCTACTTGTGAATAAATTGATATCTTATCAAATTAAGTTTTTCTTGAACCAGGTGGTACGAGGCGACTGTATGGGACCTCCAGGTGGTACTCAGAAAAAGGTTGGGAACCACTGCTCTAGAGGGACGTTTAGTAGGGGGGTGCTCAATTAGTAACTTATCCCAAAGAATTACGTTATCGCATTGAAGTGACTTATGAGCCACTGTGGTAGTATAAGTGGTCATCTGCTGCCTGACCTCCCGTAAAGCGACCGCTGCGGTCTTATCATTGTCTTGCAAAACATTATGGCTTAATTGAGTGCAGAAGGTACAGTTCCGCATAACCCACAGACCCCTTGAGCGGTCGAGACATTTAACACATTAAATGCAAAGGGTGTGTGCAAAGATAGGGATATCTGAACAGGAGGGCGTAATGCACAAAGCAAAAACAGGGGCAAAGGTAGCCATGACAGAGACTGGTGGGAAACATACTCCAGGTTCTCTATAGACCCGCCGGGACCCAGCTCTGGAAAAAAATAAAATTTCCAGGAATTAATGCTCATAAGGTTAACCCAACATGTTCGAACACAAGTGTTAAATAACCCGCCGGGTAACGAGACGTAATACTCAACGACTACAGCTCGCTACGCGGTGGGGTTCATTAGTAAAGATTTCAGAATATCTTAACCTGTCCAAAAGATTTATGAATACCCTCTGACATGATATAAAGACCAGCATGGCGTTTATAACTGACGTAGTCTTCCCGGTGGTGTTTGTTTCAAGATTTTATTGGAAAAAAAAAACTAAAAAGACGCTGGCCCCCGTATTATCTCGCAGATCAAAAACTGGGAAGCCTGACTAAATACGAGATCTGACTTCTCCCGAAGCGTTTTTTAGAACGCCGTATGTTGAAGGCGGCGATACAAAACGTATCCCTCAATTGTCTGGTCAACTACACTGAATTGCAAATTCGTTATTCCCACCCTTCCAAGGTGCACCCGCCGGGTGTGAATTCAAGTTAAAAACGTTAACCCCAATTGTGCCCTAAATCGCCGTATGTTGAAGGCGGCGATACAAAATGCATCCCTCAATTGTCTGGTCAACTATACTGAATTTTGCAAATTCGTTAATCCCACCTTTCCAAGGTGCACCCGCCGGGTGTGATTTTAAGTTTATAACGTTAACCCCAATTGTTCCTATCCCCACTTCTTTGCAAAAGATCGCCGGGGAGGAAAACCAAACAACAACAGCCTAGATTTTACTGGCTTTGCAAAACCGGGAAAAAACTACACACAACACGTGTCCGCATGAACACTGTTAGATGGGTACAGCCATCCCGCCGGGATTCATAGGGAGCCTGAACACAGGCTCCACCACAGAGACGCAGTCCTGGAGAGCCTCAAACAACCACTCGCCGGGGAAAACAAGCCTTTTTTAAACCACGCGTGGCTAAAACTCGGCAACCAGCCGGGTTTTCACGGTGTAACCGAGAATAACCCGCCGGAAACGGCAACCCACCCCGTCCAGATTCAATCTGAACGCACCAAATAGACCGTGGAGTTAGCCAAAGCACAACTAACCCAGGGCCCACAAATAGTCCGTGGAATTAGCCAATACACAACTAAACCAGGACACATAAATAGTCCGTGGAATTAGCCAATACACAACTAAACCAGGACACACATGACACAGTAGTACACATTTATAACATAAATCAATAACACTTGTACATGTGGCAAAGCTACGAGAGGCTGGCTAGGCCTAGGCAGACGGACATAACAAGTAAACATGTCGTAATATAAACAAAAGGCACTGAATTATATCACAACAGGAACCACCGTCAACACACCAATGTAGCACACACTTCCGGCAAAGGGAAGAACTGACTCGGGACCCAGAAAAAACTTCACTAAGTGAAGAAAAATACGCTGGGAACGTCAGCGAAAACAAGCTACCTCATCAGAAAGATAAAAGGAAGCAATAATAACGAGTAATGAAAGCCGCCTACATCACAAAGCTAGCTAACTGTGAAAAAGTTCACATGTCCACAACAGGACCACGAGGGTACACCCGAAATAGATGCCCCAAACACACGACCCAAAATACACTGCACTGCGGGCAACCCGCCTAGGACACTCCTGCTACGCATATCCTAACCTTACTCGATACATCCCGGAGTAAACAAATGAGAAAAAACTCACTAGGGACGCAGCAAATGCGGAACCAGCGGAGCGTAGGGAGGCACGTCCGGGTCGGTTGAGCGCAGAGCAGAGAAGGAAGAATGACGCCTGAGTCAGCATCTGGTCAAAGATCCACACAAGTACATCCACGATTATATGGAAAGCTTATTGAATAGTTATTCTTATTTTGTTTTTGTTTTTATTTTTTACGAAGTTTTTTCGTAGTGAGAACCCAATTTCATAATGACTGAACCATGAGTGAGGTTGCGTGCGCTCATGATGAAGGCTCCTCAAATTTTTTATGCTCTGCGCGGTAGATTCAAACTACGGCGGATGAGTGTTTGAAGAGGGTGCCTTATGTAATAGGCATAATCGTCAATGATGGAGGGGCCACTAATAAATACTCCCCTGTGTCTCAGGAGGCGGAGGTCATGATACAAGAAATGATTGCCAAATGGGTCCTTATTCAGATAGATCCCCTTCAGCCAGTGTTCACATCAAGACTCTTTTTAGTGCCAAAAAGGGACAGTGGGCAGATGCGACCAGTTCTAAATCTCTCGCATCTGAACACCTTTATAGAGAACTCACCCTTCAGGATGCTGACAGTTCAGCAGCTCAGACTCGCACTTCCGCCGCAGGGTTGGATGTGTTCGATAGATCTCAAAGATGCCTATTGGCATGTCCCTATTGGCATGTCCCTATCAACAAGAGGTTCCAAAAGTTTCTCGCTCTCAGAATCCGACACGAGACTTATGTCTTTCAAAGGATGCCGTTCGGGTTAAACCTAGCACCAAGAGTATTTACCAAACTCGTCCGGCAAGCTCTTTTCCCCCTGTTAGTTCAAGGAATACAGGTGTTTTGGTATCTGGACGATTGGCTAGTAGTGGCAAACTCTGTAGAATTATGTCTAGACCATGTCAACCAGGTGTTAAATCATGTACAAGCCCTAGGGTTCAAGGTGAACTTGGCAAAGTCGCACCTTGTCCCCTCAAGGACGATCCAGTGGTTAGGGCTGATCTGGGTTACCGCCGCTCAGACTCTGACTCAGAGTGCGGACAACCGCGACAGATTTCGAAGGAAACTGTTCCGGTTCCTCCACAGTCTGGATACGACCAGGAAAACGTGGGATTCCCTGATCGGTTCTATCAACTGGGTACAAATAACTGTCAAGTTGGGCCGATTGAAAGCCAAGCGATTAATCATGGAAGGCAACAAAGCCTTCCCTCTCTTACCGGAGGAGAAATTATGGCTAATTCCTCCATTAATCCACACCTTGCTATCGGCCTGGACCAAGCAAGACATCCTCTACTCAGTCACGTCATGGGTTTCTCCCCCGCCTACGGTATGGATAGACACGGACGCCTCTGGGACCCTGGGTTGGGGGTATCAGTCAAGTCTAGGACCCCAAGGGCAAGGCATTTGAGGGACAGACAAACAGTCACATATAAACAAGCAAGAGCTTTTAGTTCCCCTGTTTTTTCTCCAGACTCACGGCACAACATTAAAGAACAAATCAATAGCATTCCGAATGGACAATCAAACCGCAGTTTTTTGCATTCAGAAGCAAGGCTCAGTGAGGTCACAAGAGTTGTTGAGAGTTTCAGATTTTTTTTTTACCCTAGCCGACTCGCTAGGGATTTCCCTACATGCTACCTACCTCCCCGGCATAGCGAACGTCTGGGCAGACGCTCTGTCTCGTTGGAGGAGCACTCTATTAGAATGGACAATCAAACAGGCTATCTTCAACAAGATGATTGCAAAGCCAGCCCGTCCACAGATAAGACTTATTTGCGTCAGCAGAGAACCACAGACTGCCACTCTTTTTGACCCGGCACGGGGTAACCCCGGCGGGGGGACCCGATGCATTGCTGGTGGACTGGAACAAGTGGACCTCAATCTATCTGTTTCCGCCACCAGACTCTGTGTTAATGTGCAAAGTAATTCACAAACTGAGAGATTACCGGGCCAGGTAGCGTTGATCGCACCTCTTTGGCCGGCTCAGGTATGGTACCACCAATTGCAACAGTGGTGCAAGAACCCGGCGCCCCTCCCGGTCTCCGTCTTCCACTTGGAAACGATTGGCAACCTTCGGACCTCGCTCAGTTTTGCCTTGTGGATATTTACTATGCCAAATGGCTAAATCAATTTGGACCAAGTGTCACCCAAAAGCTCATGAATCAATACACACCATCGACCAGGCGACAATATCAATCACATTGGAAAACCTTTACAACCTGGATTGTTGAATCAGAGAAAAAGACTGCCTCGGCAGCCTTAATCTTCAAGTATTTAGACTATCTTTTTGAGCAGAAACATTTATTGGTCATAATGTTAAAAAATCATCTGTCTGCCATTAGGACCCCCTTCCTTGACCTCACCGGCCTGTCTGTTCCGCAGGCGGAGGAGAAAGGTTTTATGAGGGGGTGGTTTAAGCTTCGTCCACCTCCCCGCCAGCTCATGCCAACCTGGTCCCTTGATAAAGCTCTAGAGTTGCTGCAATCACGCAAATATAATAATGCGCAGGACTTTGAGTCAATTTTAAAGAAAGCCGTGTTTCTCATGGCACTTGCCACCGGAAACCGGGTCTCTGAGCTGGCGGCGATGAGCAACGAACCAAACTGTCTCAGGTTTGGGAGACTACAAGACAATGTTCAAATCGCGCCGTCTCCCTCCTTTATTGCTAAGAACGAACATTCGGAACATGTTTTTTCTGAATTTTCCGTCCCGGCCTTAAAAAGAGGCCTCATTCATCACATTATATGTCCTGTGCAAGCCCTCACAAAGTTTATGAGGATTGCGCAACCTCGCCAACTAGGTGCTTTATGGGTTAACCGACTAGGTAAGCGCATTACAAAACGGAAGTTAGCTTCCTTGCTTGTCGACGTGATCAGGGAAAGCAATCCCGGCGTGATAGGCAGGGCTCACGACATTAGGAAATGGGCAGTGTCCCTCAGATTTTTACAAAATTTTTGTATTGATGATATTGCTAAAATCCAACTTTGGGCTTCCAATCATACGTTCCTAACACGCTACCTGTCGGTTGCCCTAGATAATCCAAAGCGTACCTGTGTAGCTTTACGGCAACGGGTACAGTAGGTTTTATGATATTGTTTAGTTTTTTAAAAAAAGGGGGGGGGGGTGCAGAATAGTCCATATCCCCCTGTACCCTTGAAGAATTGTGATAAATCACGAGCTGTAATAGGACGGGTTCTACAGTTCAGGATTAGGTGACTTATTTTTAAATCCTAAGAATTTATCGCATAGTTGCAACTATGTCTGCTTTACCAAAGTGTACAATGATATGAATGTACAATTACGTTAAGAACAGAACGTATACCTATGACAGAGTTATCGTTCTATAGGACACAGGGTGTCACTTTTTTATCATGCAGACGATCGGGTGCACCGATCTAACCATGAGCAAGCAGTTTCTTAATGCCACGCACTGCTAGAAAATCTTTTATACCATTTTATATTTGTATTACATACAATAAATCTGAAGAAAATTTTATCCGGATTTTTTCTTCCCTAAGGTGAGGATATTTGTTTACGAATGTCCCGCCTCCAGTCTTGATATTCAGGCGAAGTCGTCAATGATGGAGGGGCCCTATTAAATTATAGGTTTGATTCCCAAAGGGAAGTAGAGAAAACCTAATATTTAGTAGGGCCCCGTAATCATTGACGACTCGGGCCCTCCCAACCATCCCACTTCCCATTCGTTGATTTCTATAAGTTTATTCTTGATATATCTGTGAAGGACGAAGATGGCCGCTAGGGGGCCTGGTGTCAGGGAAGCAAAGCATAAGAAATCCACGTATATGGCAAGTCATATAATAACAGATATTAAATTAAATGTTATTTTTTATTTTTTACATTTTTTTTTTTCTGTAGGGTACCCAATCAAAATGACGATTCCATAAGGGAATTAGGCGTGCACTTATGATGAGTACTCCATGATGCCTCCGTGCGGGCTATTCAAAATGCTGGCGCAGGATGTTGAATGGAGACTATTACTATTAATAGGCGAAGTCGCCAATGATTACGGGGCCCTACTAAATATTAGGATTTCTCTACTTCCCTTTGGGAATCAAACCTATATTTTCAACCCGTCTCCAGAAGGCCGACTGGCCCACACTTGGCAAATCCCTTTCAAACCCAGCCAAATGCGTCCATGTGCCTATATTACAGAATGGACATAGATTCCTTGGAGAGAGTACAATGATGAATGACAAAAATTATCCAAAATATTATAAATCTACTATATGAAGAGAGTTCAATAAATTAGGCTTACATGTATTCGCTAGAGAGACGCAGAGTTAGGGGGGATATGATAGAGGTGTTCAAGTGGGTTAGTGTGATTAATAAAGGGGACATGAAAGATGTATTGAAGCTCAGTGATAGCGAAAGAACTTGACAAACTTCAGACGGACAGTTTTTCAGACACTTGCTATTGGTTTAGGACTTTAGGTCTTAATCAAATCACAGTCTGAGTTTGTATACTTACTGTAATGTAGTATTATATTACTGAATCAATGTTATTATCTACATGAAACTCTGAAAAGGGATGAATATGTGATGATTGTCTACTAATGTCTTGAAAAAAAAAGTAGGCTAACCGGCACATGACATTAATTATATCGAGTAAATGTAGGCTAATAATGTACCGTAATAAACACATATGAAACATGAATTGAAGAAAAGGCAGTGAGTGTTGGAGATGCTTAAACTTAATGGTGTTGATCATTTATAAGTGTGCATTTGGTGAAATACCCAGAGTGAAGTAACGGGGTTGAGTAAGACTTGCAAGATTGCCAGCCTGCAGGAGAGCAGAAAGGACAGGAGGAGAAACCAACAGGAGCAATGGGAATATCAACAAGCTTCCCATGCTTTAAAAGAAAACGGAGCAGAAGAGTTCCCCATTCCATCAGGTCAATTTATTGGTGGCTCCTTACGTCAATGACGTAAGAGACTATGGTACAGTAACTTGGCCTTGTTCCGGGCTCCTCTGAGCCCGGGTTAATCCTGATCACTACGGTCGAGAACCAATATCTTCTTAGGGGGTACCCCTTAATCATTCCTAAGGTACGTCATTGAGACGGAGCCACTGAAAAGTGAAAAATAAAAGGAAAAGGAATAGTACAGTTCGAACACCGCGCCACTGCGCATTCAGATCTTCCTCTGTTCCCATGAGCATGCCCTGACATCCCAGTTGACCTTGAACTGGCCTCTCTCGTCCGTAGGCCATAGGAGGCAGACAAAGTTTACTTATCTCCACCACAGTGTTTATATAGCCCTCTTCGACGCAATTTTGTTTGTCCATAGTGAGTTTTTGTGCAGTTATAATAGTATATGCGTCTAAGAAAGTATGTATATGGACTAATTTTCACTTGTAAGCCTGTGAAGTAAGATCTTTCGTCTGGCTGGCCTATGAACGTGCCATTCAAGAAGCCACTTTCCACAGAGCCTCAAACTATTATGTTTTATCCCTTTTGTTCGTATCATACGAACCTCGGCTCTATAGCTGCAGTGTCTTAGTGTTCTTTAAATATGTTTTAAAAGTGTAATTCGTCGGATATTCCCTTAAGTGTCAGTTTTATATAAAAGTGCCCTATCTTTTTAACTGTATCGGCTGACAGTAACCTCTGGTTGTGCCCTGGCCAGGGTTTACTCGTCACGCCAGCGAAATTGTTAATTAGGGCCAAAGTGCTTTCACTATTTACGTTCAAGTCTCTTTAAATTAATTCTTTTAGTTTTCACTCTAGTCGGTCACGAGTCCCTCATCATATTTATTTACTTTCAAGTTTTTTGTCATAAGACAGTGTTTCCTACAAACCAGCATTACATCAGCTAGTGATCGAAATTTGATGATATGAAATAACCTACGGGTTCTGCTCATCTAAACATTCGTATATATAATTTTATTTTCCAAGATATCATGAGCTCCTACTCCCAATGAGTACCCATAATAATATCATAATTGACCTTATCCCACTACGATGTAAGAATGTTATAGGACATGCTGATAATATTCCAATTACCCAGGTAACCTAGACTATCACAAAAGGGTCGGGTACCAATTAAGGCCCGGACACCGGGACCGCCAGCAGGGTGGCAGTCCCGAGTGCCCGATCAGGCGGGAGACACCAAAATACCATTCAATACCAAATTCCCGGTTCCCGAGTCATTATCTCAACAAACCCCGGTTCCCAAGGCCCGGGTATCAAGACTGCCGGGTATGGAGACACCCCCAGGTAGCCTACCCAGACAGGAGGACAACATCATGATACCATACACTCACAATTTCCCCGGTTATCCTAGACCTCATCTCGATGAAGCTCGGACACCAAGGCCCGGCTACCAGGACTACCGAGTATGGCGAAAGTCCCGGGTACCCGGATGGGCGGGAACGACAATACTACCATACAAATATACCCCAAGACCCCAGGTTTTTTTTCCTAGGACTTATCTTAATAAAGTCAGAGCACCAAGACCCGGGTACCGGAACTACCGAGTATGGCAACAGTCCCTGGTACCCAGATGGTCCAGGAACACAATAATACCATACAAAAAAAAATTATAACCCGGACATATTAAGGCTACGACCAACTAACCCCAGACTATAATACCGAACGGTTTTATAACCCACAACACCCGGCCGGATACCATCAAGCTATGAGCCGGGTACTCTAACACGAAGCCTATCCCAACGACACCAGGTACCCTAAGAGAAGGGCCCCAAATACAGGAATCAAATAGAAATTATTACTGGGTACTCGTGGTTAGGCCATACTATAGTAATTAAGCCTTAAACATGTTAAATAATAATTAACAAAATGTTCAGAATTAAGTCAAATACGAGTACTTATGATAAGCACGTCTATATAACCAGTTAATTTAAAGCAAACATGCAAGGCTAGACCCTAATCCTAGCCCAAGTCAAGTAGACCTAATAAGAACGATGCTTATCTCATTATGCAACATTGACTCCTTGATATTTCAACAGGCTCAGACAAGGCACGGCATTACATAGGAGGAGTTCTGAACAACAATTGGACCGACTCCCTCCGTACCAAGGGATACCACAGCAGGTCCTGTACATTACCCCAGACTTCAAGCCCTTGACAGCCCTATCCAAGCCACCTGTGGCCCCCTGCTCACACCTAACAGACCTGCAATATCAGGGGAGTCTACGGGTCAAATCTTTAGACGTTTTTCTGGTCCACCGGCTAAGGTTATTCCCACTAACTACATAATTTAATTAATTTACAGGGATACTTACACAATTTTAAGAGTTTTCAGGAAACAAACACAAATTGTCTTCCCTCTCTAAAAGAATCCTTTTGTTTTCTTTTCTCCCCTCTCGTCAGGGCCCACATGCAACCATAGAAGAAAGTGCAACAAACAGAAGTCCTCATCCTGGAAGACGATTTCTCCTTCAGAGGGTTCTCCTCCCCGGAACCCTCACCAGCCGACATGGACAGTATCACAGTACAGTGGAGCCCCCATCTTCGCTACACCGGTCTTCGTTGATTCAATTCTCGCACCACACACCAAATATTCCCCATTTCAATTCTCGCGCCAAAAGCCTCATTCCTCGCATCAAAATCCCAGCCGAAACCCGAAAAAATAGCAAAAATAACGAAAAACTCGACATAAAACTAGAAAACAAACAAAAACAATAATTTTGTTTTAACATAACGAAAGAATCTGCCAGTATATTGCCGTTTAGAGACGAAATCCGAGTGAATCCGAGATCCGATCGTCAAATGCGCAAGATGCCGCCATCTTTGTATGACGTCATCACTAAGCAGACGCTTGCAGTTTAGCTAGTATCTGTGTTGACAAAACAACCGTTTGCAAGCCTTTTTGTGCCTGAACCCCTTATCTCTCGCGTTTATTATAACCTCTAGTACATCTAGTGATAGGGATGGTTGGCCTGGTGGTAGCAATGAAGGAATTTCATGCTCAAAACACAGAGCAAAGACCAGTCCATGTCGGATGAAAGCGATTGAAATGCCTAGCCTAGACGATGTTAGCCTAGGCTAGGCTAAATATGACAATGATTTATAATAAAATCTGTGTGGTAAGTAATCTTCTCATAATACGTATTTATACGTCTTTTCCTCATAATATGTATTTATTGGATGTATTTGGGGCGAAATGGGTACTTGAGGGGTGGCTGGACGAATTTAGAACCTAGGCCTAGGCTAGGCCTAAAAAAAATTGCATGATAGAAACAATGCCCCAATCTACAATATTTATGGTTAGGACTGTCATTTAGCCATGTCTACATTATTAGTTACAATGCATAAGATTTAGGCCTAGGCTACTTGATGTAGCCTAGACAAAAAACATGTTTTCATAGCCTAACACTGGGAAAAAGTGCGGTAATTGTTTAGATATTGGGCCTTTTTTTTTCTAGTTATTAAAAACTTATTCTATGGTGTATTATATGATACAGTATAATGCATAAAATTTAATTTGTGTACAATAAAACATGTTTTCATAGGCAATAAATAGAAAAAGACGCAAATTTTGGCATGAGCACGGAACCAATTGAAGTTTCCCCATAAGAACAGTGCCCCGATCTTGGCTGTTTCAATCCTAGCTCTATTTCTGCGGAACCGATTAGCAGCTAGGATGGGGGCTCCACTGTACATGAAATGGACCCTCCTGAGGACTCAACTCTATGCTCAAACAGGGAGTGCACCACATTATCCCTTACAGCTCATAATCTCTGCCCCTATCACGTTATGTGTATCGATAGGACAAAAGCTAGGTGGAACCCTAAAGTTTGTGACAGGTGTAATTATTACATAGCTAAGTTCCATGATCCACTTTCTTCACTAGCCCCCGACACATGTAAGAATATTCTGAAAGCTGTGTGGCATGCGGTAAAATCTTATATTTCAGGTACATTGAAGAAACACCCAGAAATTACAGACCCAGAGTATGTAAAATTCTTAGAGATATCCGTAACTAGATCCCGTAGCTCTTCCTTATCACACGACAGGAGAAAGTCACATTCTAGCAGGAAGAGAGAGAGGTCAACCAGCCCCCACTCTTCCAGTAAAAGACACAAGGATACAAAGAAACCCCATGCCAAAGAACCACCATCCATCTGGACTAAACCAGGCTCTGAGGAGGTCAACCCCTCCCCACTATCCCTAGACAAGTGGGCGGACTCTATGGATCAACAATTTGAACTAACCCCCTTACCTACCTCTACCGAACCAGCTCTCCCTCAAGCAATCAAGATATGTACAAGAGCGGAAATAAATATCCCAAGAGACGTATCTTACCACCAGCCTTCACACCCAGCAGCTCAATCACATTCCGCTCTGGCAGACCCAGACCAAGTAGGGTACAGTGCATATGAAGCAGATCAAAATACAATTCCTCCTGTAGATACCCAAGAACCCTACGATATGGCCGACGACAGAATTGGGAGGTTTGACACTCTCCCAATACCAAAGAAGGAAAACCTTCTATTTGGTAGGTAGCCTCGGAGTATCCAACGTAGAGCTATATACCTATCGTATAATTCCGTTCCGCTCTGGAGCGGACAATTATCGTAATCACTAGCGCGATTAAATCGATAACATCTAGAGTAGCACCTTACTCTCTCTACTAGGTACACACTCTTGAGGCTACTATTTTAAAGGAAATGAAAATATTGATGAGAAAGAAAAGAGAAAATTGCAGAACATTGTCCATCCTATCTGGCTCCTTAAGCCGTTGTCACGGGTCCACCGCACAACCCGACCGGGTTCATTAGATCATCCAGGTATCAAGTTAATTAGACAAAATTGGATGGGCAGGGGTACGGCGTGAGGGCGGGATACTATGACGTTGGATACTCCGAGGCTACCTACCAAATAGAAGGTTTTCCTTCTTTGGTATTGGGAGAGTGTCAAACCTCCTAATTTAGTAGTAGCCTCTACGTCTCCAACGTAGAGCTAGAGTAACAAATCGGAGGCGGACATCCAAGCGAAAAAACACAAACTTAGCCCTTAGGAAATATCAGGACAATGGAAAGACTGACTTAAACAAGAGACTTTATATAAAGAGTGTACAGACAGGTGCATATCAAGAGAGGTCAAGTACAGTCAAGTCTTATTCCATGAGATAACTTAGCCTAAGACAAAGAATGATGCATTTCATAATGATGAATATAAAGTCCAGGATGCCCCCCCCCCCCCCCCTCCTTCAGGAAGAAAGCAGGACGACCCATACTGGAACGAGTAAATACCGGCATACGCCGAATAGGAGTACCGTACAGGATGTGACGAGAAACTACATGAGCAGTGTCAGTGACGAGCACTAAAAGCCATATGAGAAAAGTTCAGTGGTATGAGGACAAGACATACCGAAAGAATGTAGTATACTTAAGACTAGAAAGTATCACAAAAGCTTAGCCCATTTATTAATCTTTAACATAGGTGCAAGTATGGGTATAGTGCAATACCCTTCCCTCCCTCCAATAAGGAAGGACAGGACAGGAGAAGGACAAGAGACAGAAGGAACCCCGCAGGGAGACCCTGAGGGAACCTGCAGGCCCAACGCACTACAAGGACGCCCCGGTCTGTCGGTGGACAACGACAGAGAGGAGGAGACAAACGTGGTGGGGGTAGACCAAAGCCCTGTGTCGGCAAAGTCCGGGCGAGAAAAAGCAAGTAAAACATGAATGGAGCAGCGTACGAACGGACGGCATGAGCTGTGCCCTGAATGTACGGGTTACCGGCCCGAAGAACCCGACACAGGTGAAGTCCCACAGCACGGCGATCAAGCCTCCTATCGGACGTAGGCGCCACCCGTAATGTCAACCCCGACACTGGCCTGGCCGAGTACACATACGGATGCAGGGTTTGAACCGGGCAGAACGGACGATGAACCCTACCACGTGTGGAAGCCGGTACAGGAAAGGCCGAAAAACGGGAGTGTCGCGTACGGTTGTAGCCACAAAACGAACAGACGGAGCCAAAGTAACTGACGCAAGGACGGGAGAAAACGGAAGCAAGGCCGGGTCTTAGACATGGCAGCCATCTCCAAGACGCCGTCACCCGCCGCCAAAGCCAGAAGGAACAGTGTCATGGCATGGAAGTGTTCAGGCGCGGGGTAAATAGTGTAAGAGGCAGACGAGAGCCTCCGCCAGAGACCACTGAGGAGGAATCTGACGCGGGGTAGGCCTAAGTCCAAAGCAGGCCCGCATGAGGAAATCCAACCCCCTGTGAAGAACGACCAACCCCGTGAATGACTCAAACGGTACCCAAATGGCCAACAGGCGGGTCCTAAGCATGGTGCATATGTTGGGACGCATCTCAAAAATAACCAAATGAGGTAGGGAAACACGAACGCCACCGACAGGCGTGTCCGTGACGTGTTGATCATCCCAGAAGGAAAACCGTGCCAGTGAGAGACGGAAGTCTGCCACTGAGAATGTGGCCAGTGGAGAGGATTTGACAGTCAAAGAACGACTAAACGTCGGCAGCCACCCTGCCTCACAAACATCCACGATGTGAAGGCCAACGAGGGCCCGAGGCCACCAATCGATCCCAAGTGGAAATCGGGGAACGATAGGGGAACAGGACTCGGGCGCCACCGCCACAGCTGAGCGGACCAGGCGTGTGCCGGCCAGATGGAAGTGAACAACCAAACAAAGTTCATTTACCCACTCAGCCTGCGGAGGACTTTGCACATCAAAAAGGGCGTCGGGTGGCGGAAACACATCGAATACGGTGTGTTGGAAAGACCAAACTACCCGGGTGCTCTGTCCCATCGACAGAGCAACCGCCCATAGGTCGGCAGTCCCGGGTAGGCAGGGTACACGCAGTGCGACGGTGGAAAGGAGTGCGTGGCAAACTAGGTACCCCGCCAGGTCCTGAAGAACGAAAAGACTACGCAGTCACCCGACTCAGGGTGACAGGCGTGCTCGACCTGTCCCAGTCGAGGCCCGCCCACGGCACATCTTGCGACGGTGGAAGGCAGGACTCGGGAACGGTGACTAGGAATCCGAACCGAGGAACAAGGAGAGCAGCGTGCACACAGTATGCGGGAGAGTTCGCGGAGAAGATCCCACCCACCAAGGAAAAGAGGAGCGGAAGACCCCGAGTGAACAGGGGAGGCAAGGCCAGTCCGACGAGGGTCGTAAAGACACGAGGGGCGACATGGATACACAATGAGAGTCATCAATACGAGGCACGACAGGTCGACCACCGGTCACAACACCTCGCTGTCCGTCACAGAGACCAGAAAGACATGCGACAGGAAGTCCCGCTGGTGAGGCGAGACTACCCGAATAATCCCATGGACAGAATAACAGAGGCGACGTCTGGGGAGACAGGCCGAGGTCACGCAGGTCGCCGGAGCGGAAACGTGGACCGGCACCCCGAGGACAGACCCCGTCGTATTACCCGGCGTGCCCACGAACGGCGAAGCGAAACCGAGAGTGTGGACGCAAGAGCCGGTAGGGGCCCCGAGTCTGGCGGCCTCGTTACGAGCCGGCCTGCCGACCCCAACGAAGAGGAAGCGGTTGAGGATGGTCGGGACATCCCAGGCGAACGGGGAGCGAAGAGCCCAGCAGCAGCAAAGAGGGAAGACCCCTGCCATGCAGGAGCAGAGAAGAACCCATCCGGAGGGAGCACAGAAAGCAACAGCGACGTGCTGACCTCAGCCGGCGCCAGTGTACAGAAGGAAAACCACAGAGACTGGCAACAACGCGCAGCCTCATGGAAGGGACACTGCAGGAAGCCGACGGAAGCGAGCCGCAGTTGCAGACGCCCGAATTGGGCGCACCCTTCCCGAGCACCCTAGTCGGTGGAGCTACAATAAGCCTGAGGGGAATCCGAGCTAGGTGCAGACGCTCGAAGAGGGTGTAGAGCATGTGAGCAGGGCGCCGCCAGGGCTTGTGAACACGTTCCAGGGCACCCTTCTCTGGTGGCGTGAAGGAACGTGGCATACGTTCAGAAAGATAACGTAGGGGCAAAGAACCAGGCCCAAAATGGAGGTGAAACCCCGGATGAAGGCATGACGAGGCTCGACACGGAGGAGCAGCCGAGAGGAGGGAGTGGGGAAGAACCCATCTCCGACCGAACCCCGAAGTCGACACCCTCCATCAGCCACAAGGAACAGTAAAGGAGAAACTATGGAAAGACACAACTGAAACTCATACGACGCCGACAGAGTGGGTGCGTCGACATGTACGTCGCGTTGAGCAAAGGCTTCAAGCTGTACCTGCCAACTCGCAGGCACCGGGCGCACTCCTTGTGCATGTGTAAGAGCTCGTTCCGGGAGGGACGCCGCCACGTGCCCCCACGATGACGGCTTCCCGTAAAGGGAAGGGAAGCGACGTCCGTTAGGGACCGGAAACGTCCCGAGGGACGGAACGTGGACAGGCCGACGAATCAGCCCCAGGCTACACGCAGGGAGCATGACTAAAGAAGTCGATGCCGCCTGGGAGCGAGTGGGAGGATGGACAACCGGAGCAGCAACCACAGGTAGAGCAGGTTACGTAGGCAAGAACACCGCCCAGTACGGAAGCACGCCCGGAGATCGTACAGGGGAAGAGACAGGGCGGAGTGGAGCCATAGACCGTCGGCGACGTGGTGAAGGAGAGCGGCATCTCCCCTACGACCCGGCGTCCTCGGAAACAGTAGGGACGTCCGAACGAGGCACCGGGGGAAAAGCGTTCAGGCGCCAGGGAGACAGCAGAGGAAAGGGGAAGCATGGCACGCACCCCTTCGTTGAGGAAGCGCGGAAACCGTCGGAGGCGGTCCGTGACAGAGAGAGCGAAACCCCGAACATGGAGCGCAGAGGCGAGACCTTGCCTCTACAGCGTCCGGGAACGTAGGACGAGACCCAAAGGTCAAGATCGACGAGACACGGTCTACACCTCCGAGGGTTAAACCCATCGCGGTTGGAGCACAAGACATGGGTAGGACTCTCCATGTCCCAATGGGCATGGCAGGACGGGAACCCCCACGGTGTGCGCAGGGAGGAAAGGACATCCTCACTGCAACCAGAAAGGAAAAAGATAACGATGGCCCATGTATGAAGCGCCCCAGGCAGAGCAGGGGAAGAAAGCAGGCAGGCCACAAAGAGTTACCACAGGTAAATAGGAGGGACGGTAGTAGAGTGTCCCAAGAATACCGCCATGTACATAAGCATGGGGCGGATGGAGGCAAAACCGGTCAGCAGTGGCCTCCTGAGCCTTGGGTGGAGCCACATGGACAGCCTGAACCGGACAGAGGAGTCGGAGATCGTCGGCGGGATGGGGAAGGAGAGCGACGACCCACCTTCGTTGCGGAGTCCTCGGAAACAGCCAGGACGCCCGAACGAGGCACTTGGAGGAAAAGCGATCTGGCGCCTTGAAGACTTCCGATGCGCACAAGGAGGAAGTGACATCCACATCGCAATTGGAAAGTAAAAGATACTGATGTCCCATGTATGAAGCACAGGAAATGTGTGCAAGCACAATATTGGTAAAAAACCCTTGAATCCTTGATAGGAGAGTACCCCCTTCCCCTGTTGAGGCAGGGAAGGACGAAAAAGGGGGGCCCTTTGAAACAGGCACGAGGGCAGAAAAACGCACAAAAGTGGTCACTACACCCTGCAAATGGAGCACCTTTCATGAAAGTGAGTATTTCCCCCCCCCCCTTGTGCGTGGTGAGGGGTGAAGAGGGACCCCCCCATGCGGAGAGTCAGGGAGAGACCAGGCGAACCAGCAAGTGCAAAGAACCCTGTGCAAGTCCCGAGAAGGAAGGCATGAAAAGCCTTATAAAGGAAGAGGATAATAATAATACCCATAGGTTGAAGGTACTGAAGAGAAGAAGACGCCCAAGGGTACCATCAGAGTAGAGTGGGAGCACAATCTGATGAAAAGGAGAAGTCCGTGAACTACTGCAATCGAGTCCCTATACAGAGGCAAAGCAAAGCACCCTCGCACCGACCCAGAGAGGAGTGGACCAGAACGGGCCGTTCCGCTCGGGGGCGGAAATCCGCTCTGGGGCGGAAATCCGCTCTGGAGCGGAATGTAGGATGTAGGACGAATGTAGGATGGGTGGAACTCACCACCCGGTGAGGAACCCGTGGTGAGAGCAGAGCGAAGTAGACATACTACACTGGAACCAGAAGAAAAAAAACCTGTGAAGACCCCGTGTAGGCCATGGGAAGGCATGCATGTATGTCATCGACAGGAACAAGAATAAAGCCTGTTTGTAAGCACCATGAAAATAAAGGCCATGGCAATGCACGCATGTATGTCATTGGCAGAGACAAGACGAAAGCCTGGTCGGAAGCACCACTGAAAGTCGAGGAATCCTTAAGAAGAAGGCCAAAGAGTGCCCCCGAAATGGGAGGCCAGGCAGGAGTATCAGGCATGAGGTCATGCACAAAATAAAGATCAGAGATCCCAGAATAGGCTACAGGCACCAGGTCAGGGAGTAGCCTAAAAGCTCTCACTAGGCCTGGAGACTGGAGTCCCGTCCAATGAAGGAGAGTGCTCCTCCCCCCCATGTCCCCCTGGAAGTTAAAGCTGAAGAGAACCCTCCAAAAGGAGGATCAGGAAGGCCATAGGGGAACCAGCAACAGGCCAAAGAGCCCCAAACCCCAGGTCAGAAAAAACCAAGGGGTAGGCCCAACCCTCTGAAGAACGAACTGAAGGAAACCCCACCCCAAAACATAATGGAGACCAATACCTTAAGGCCGGTATCAGTGAAGAGGTCCTGTAGGTCAGAGAGCACAGCCTGGTAAAAAGGAGCATTAAAATATGTCTTAATGGAAGTGCAGGACGACCAGTCTAGGCCTAAACCGAGGCAAAAGTAGCACGACCGTAAATGGCAACGTCCGTTCGAGAGCGGAAAAGTACCGACATCGAGCGGGAACGTCCGCGTTCCAAGGCGGGCGGAATCATCCGTATACGGACTCGTACGTTCAGGCGCGGGAAGTGGCATGAGACGGCAGTAGTGCGTGAGGGAAAAGGCCCGTCCGAGAGCGGAGAGGCCCAGATGGGCCCCGCCGTAAGCCGAGGACCCAGGAAAGGTAGCCTGGCAAGTCACAGCAGACGCGGGAGCGTCTGTGGGTAACAGACAGCGTGAAAACAGACCTCTGACATAGAACGGAAAGTCCCGTTCTAGAGCGTCTGTGGGTATCAGTCAGTGTGAAAACAGACCTCCGACATAGAACGGAAAGTCCCGTTCGAGATCGGAGGGGCCCAGGGAGACCATGGGACCGTAAATGAAAGGTCCGACCTAGAGCGGGGAGTACCCGACCCAGGGCGGCAACCCATCGGTACGTTTGAGAGGTCTGTGGCACCCAGGAAGGTGGAAGGCCAGTAAAATAAAAGTCCCTTCCAAAAGCGGAGGGGCCCAAAGGTAACCCTCCTAAAGTCACATCAGGTGCGGGAGAGCCTGTGGGTAATCAAGTGCACAACCGTAGTGGGGGGGCAGGAGACAGAATAAAAACTTGTCAGAGGAAAACACATCAGAACGGGCTACGTTCGCGGTTTTGTGGGACTGAGGCCAGGTAGACAGAGCACTGGAGCCGTCAATCAAAAAGTGAGCATTGTATGCCAGATTGAGGTTGCCACAGTGTTGAAAGCCAAACACTCCCCCCCCCTCTTGGCTAGGCCAAAACTCGGAAGTTAGCCTACTCGGCACTTGAGTCAGTAATATATGAAATTACAGGGAGCCACTAGGTACCGTACCCTTGATGAGGGTAAGCAACAAGGGATCGTAGCGACAGGAATACAGAGCACTGGGGCCGCCGATCAATACAGGGGCATTTATGCCAGATTGAGAGTTGTACACCAAACGCCCCCCTTCTAGGCTAGGCTAAAAAAGTTAGCCTATTCGGTACCAGAGTCAGATTTAAAATGAATTGGAATAGGCTAGGCGAAAAAACAGAAGTTAGCCTATTTGGTACCAGAGCCAGTAATATATGAAATTACAGGGTCACCAGGTACTGTACCCTTGATGAGGGTAAGCAACAAGCGACCGAAGCATCAGGAAGACAGAGCACTGGGGCCGTAAGATCAATACAGGGGCAGATTATGCCAGATTGAGGAGGCCGCAGAGTCGCAGTCTAAACCAAAACGCCCCCCATCAAGGCTAGGCTAAAAACGGAAGTTAGCCTAATCGGTTCTATCTATCTATCTATCTATTGCCTGACGCCGTGATCCCCGAAGGGGTGGCCACGAACGAACCGCCCCCATGCACCTCTGTCCCCAGTCAGTCGACGCCCCTCCCCCAAACCAGCACCACCTTCGTTCATGTACTTCCTCACTCCATCCTTCCACCTCATATTCGGTCTACCTCTCCCCCTCTGTCCCTCCACCTCGCTCTCATACACCCTCTTAGTCATTCTCTCGCTTTCCATACGTTCCATATGGCCGAACCATCTCAAGTTGTTCCTTTTCACATTTTCCAGCACATCTACCTCCACACCACACCTCCTTCTTACTTCCTCATTAGTCTGTCTATCCCTCCATGTAACTCCGCACGCACTCCTTAAGTAATTCATTTCCACTGCTCTCACTCTTGGTCTAATCGGTTCTGGAGCCAGTAATAGATGAAATTACAAGGCGCCACCAGTTAGTTATGTTTAGTAATGTGGATGTGTTTACCCAGGACAAGAAAAGAGAACTGATATGTAGGTTGCAGGATGAAGAGGAAAAACCTGATGTCATAGCCCTACAGGAAGTAAGACCAAAAAATGCTAGAATTGAAAGGGAACTGGTGGAATATAGTTTGGAGGGTTTTGAGTTATATGAGAGAAATGCTATTAGAGCAGAGGTCGGAAGAGGACTGTTTATTTATGTAAGAAAAGAGCTCAAGGATAATGAGGTGGATATGAGACAGCAGTATTGTGAGTATTTGTGTATTGAAGTAAAATGTGCAAGAGGATCAATTCTAATTGCCTCTATATATAGAAGCCCAAATAATAGCAGGGGAGAGGATGATAACCTACTGAAAGTAATGGAGAAGATAGATAATAGAGAGAACAAATATAAAATTTTGATTGGAGATTTCAATTTGCCAAGGATCAACTGGGCAAATTGTACTACTCCAGCGGGACAGGGTAGCCTGGAAAATAAGTTTAGAGAGAAAGTGAGAGATTGTTTTTTAACTTAACATATTGTAGAGATGACAAGATATAGAGATGGGACGCAGGGGAGTGTACTTGATTTGATTTTTAGCAATGAAGAGGATATAGTGGAACATGTTAATGTGGATAGCCCTATAGGTCGTAGTGACCATGCCTGTATAAACTTTAGTTGTAACATTAAATCAGAGAGGGATAATAGAAGCAATAGAAAAATATACATGTATGATAGAGCAGATTATGAGCTGCTGAGACGGTGTTTGGACATTGACTGGGGGAAATAGTTGAACGGTGAAGACGCTGAAGGAATGTGGAGGAAAATTAGAGTCAAACTGGAGAATGCTGTATCCAAAAGTGTACCAGTAAGGGAATATAAGGATAAAACAAAATTGAGGAAAAGAACTAACCCAGAATTGCCAATGAAAAGAAAACTTTGGATATTGATTAGAAGAAAGAAACGATTGTGGGAAAGATTAAAATTGTTAAAAAAGAACAGGGGGTCTAGTATAGAAGCTAAAGAAGTGGATCTGGAACACAGACAAATAAACAATAAAATAAGGTGGGAAACAAGGAGGGGGGTGAAGGAGAGGGAGAGAGAGATAGCTAGAAATGTGAAGGATAATCCAAAAATATTCTGGAAGTACATTCAGGAAAAGTTAACAAGAAGAGTAGGGATCCCAGAGCTGTTAGGGGGGTTGAATGGTGGGAGTAGAGCGGAGACTGATAAGGAGAAAGCAGAGGTGCTGGGGAAATACTTTGGGGTGGTACTAACAGTGGAGTCGGAGGATGCAGTGCCTACTATTCCCATCAAACAGGCACCGGCACTAGAACTAATAGAGTTTTCCCATGCTAGAATAAGAAGGGCTATAGAAAAAATGAGTGAGAGCAGTGGAAATGAATTACTTAAGGAGTGCGTGCGGAGTTACATGGAGGGATAGACAGACTAATGAGGAAGTAAGAAGGAGGTGTGGTGTGGAGGTAGATGTGCTGGAAAGTGTGAAAAGGAACAACTTGAGATGGTTCGGCCATATGGAACGTATGGAAAGCGAGAGAATGACTAAGAGGGTGTACGAGAGCGAGGTGGAGGGACAGAGGGGGAGAGGTAGACCGAATATGAGGTGGAAGGATGGAGTGAGGAACTACATGAACGAAGGCGGTGCTGGTTGGGGGGAGGGGCGTCGACTGACTGGGGACAGAGGTGCATGGGGGCGGTTCGTTCGTGGCCACCCCTTCGGGGATCACGGCGTCAGGCAATAGATAGATAGATAGATAGAAAAAATGAACAGAAGTAAGTCACCGGGACCAGATGGGATACACCCAAGAATCATAAAGGAAGGAGGGGAGATGTTAGTAGAGCCATTGAAAATGTTATTTGAGGTATCGTTTAATACAGGACAAATCCCGATGGACTGGAGAGAGGCGAACATAACAGCTATATTTAAGAAGGGAAAGAGAAATGACCCAGGGAATTATAGACCAGTCAGTTTGACAAGTGGTGTGTGTAAACTAATGGAAACGGTAATTAGAGAAGGAATAATGGATCATATGAAGTCAAACCAACTTTTCAGTGGGAGACAGTTCGGATTCTTGCCGGGGAAGTCGACGGTACTACAGCTAATTAAGGTGGTAGGTGATTGGATGCAAATTCTAGAAGATGGTGATGTAATAGACGTGGTATATTGCGATTTTATGAAGGCCTTCGATAAGGTCCCACAAAAGGTTAATAGAGAAAGTTAGAAGCTATAATATAGGGGAGAAATGTGTGAAATGGATAGAAGCCTTCCTGAAAGATCGGAGACAGAGGGTACTGGTGAATGGAATAGGCTCGGGGTGGAGGGAAATTACAAGTGGGGTACCTCAGGGATCTGTGTTGGGACCACTGCTGTTCGTTATATTTATCAACGACTTACCTGAAGTTATAACTAATGGAAGTGAGGTATACCTGTATGCGGATGTCACTAAGCTGTATAGAAGAGTGAGGAGTAAGGAAGATATGGGTTTGCTTCAAGGAGATGTGGAGGGCATGAAGGGATGGTCTGAGCATTGGTTAATGCCTTTTCATCCAAAAAAAATGCAAGTACATGCGGATTGGGACCAGCAAGATAGACAAGGTAGGATACAGTATGTATGAAGCGATGGAGGAAGTGAATGCAGAAAAGGATATAGGAGTAGTGATAGACAATAAGTTAAATTTCTCAGAACATTTAGCGGAAAAGATAAACAAAGCCAATAGAATTTGTAGGGCTGATAAGGAGGACATTTGTGTCACTTGACGAAGAAATCTTCAGGAATCTCTATACAGCGCTGGTTAGGCCGCACCTGGAATATGCGAACCAGGTGTGGGCTCCATATATGGTAAAGGATATAGAAGCAGTGGAGAAAGTGCAGAGGAGAGCTAGCAAGCTGGTACCAACGTTGAAGAACGCGGGCTATGAGCAGAGGTTGAGGACACTGGGGCTTCCGACACTGGCATATAGGAGAAAGAGAGGGGATATGATAGAGACTTTTAAGATAGTGTCAGGAAAGTACGATGAGGATGTGTGTGAAGGTATCTTCTTGATGCGGGAGGGAACAAGAACGAGAGGACACTCTAAGAAAATTTACAAAGAAAGAAATAGGCTTGAGAAGGCAAAGAACTAATTTTGTGATAGAGTGGTAAATGAGTGGAACGCACTGCCCCAGTATGTAGTCGATTCCGAATCAATAAGGGAGTTTGAAAGTAATCTTGATAAAGCATAGGGAAGACAAGATTTGAAGTTTGATTATAAAACAAAAATACAGAATAGTAAAAATGATGCGTCTGCTACCGCCGCCGCCAACACCGTGAACGACCGCAGCAGTGCAAGTACTGGTACTGAGCTGGATACACAGGCATAGTTTGACTTTTTCCAGAGGATCTACTGTAAGAAACTGTAAGTTACTGTACCCTTGATGAGGGATATAATCAATACCGTAGGAGGGGCTGTAGACAGAACAAAAACTGTCAGACAAAAACTCATCAGAACGGGCTACGTTCGCAGTTTTGTGGGACCGTATCCAGGGAGACAGAGCACTGGGTCCGTCAATCAAAAAGTGAGCATTGTATGCCAGAATGAGGTGTTGCCACAGTGTTGAAATCCAACCCCCCCCCCCCCCCCTAGGCTAGGCCAAAACTCGGAAGGTAGCCTAGGCGGTACTTGAGGCAGTAATATATGAAATTACCAGGCGCACGAGTTCCTGCACTCTTGAAGAGAGGCAGCAACAAGTAAAAAGACCACCAAAAGGGATCAGCCCTACAAGGGTCAGCACCCCCCTTCCAACCAACGAGAAGGGCACAAGTAAGCCTAGGCCTAATTTCACGAAAAGAAAAGCAAAAATAAAGGCAGTGACAAAAAACTATAATGACAAGAAGCTTACTAAAGACAAAACTAAAGCCACCGCAAGTGAAATGAATACAAAAGGCAAAGCCTAAATGAACGAGGGTCGCCCAAGCGGCGACGCATGCGCAGATGGAAAAAAATTAAGTAACCTCCAGTTTCGATGCTACACTCCAAGAAAAACACATTTGAGCCCATTTTTCAGTGTGCCGACAGCACGTATCATCTGCCTAGAATCACAGGTACCTTAAATAAGGCCCACAACTCCCCCAAAGGGGAGGTGACAGGAGTTGTAGGCACAAAAACAGAGCACCAGAAAAAGTGTGTGCGTCATACAGTGTAGCGCGAAAAGGAATGATCTAATGAACCCGGTCGGGTTGTGCGGTGGACCCGTGACAACGGCTTAAGGAGCCAGATAGGATGGACAATGTTCTGCAATTTTCTCTTTTCTTTCTCATCAATATTTTCATTTCCTTTAAAATAGTAGCCTCAAGAGTGTGTACAACGTACCTAGTAGAGAGAGTAAGGTGCTACTCTAGATGTTATCGATTTAATCGCGCTAGTCATTACGATAATTGTCCGCTCCAGAGCGGAACGGAATTATACGATAGGTATTTATTAGTGGCCCCTCCATCATTGACGATTATGCCTATTACATAAGGCTACCTCTTCAAACGCTCATAAGCGTAGTTTGAATCTACCGCCGCAGAGCTCAGAGGAACCTTCATCATAAGCACACGCAAAATCACTCATGGTTCGTCTTTATGATTGGGTTCTCACTACGAAAAAACTTTGTAACAAATAAAAAAATAAAAATAAAATAAGAATAACTATTCATAAGCTTTCCATATTCCGTGGATGTACTTCTGTGGTTTCTTGGACCAGACGCTGACTAGCGCATCTTTCCGCCTTCCTTGCTCTGCGTTCACCCCACCCGGACGTGTCCCCCACAGTGCTCCGCTTTGATTCCGCATTCTTGCGTCCCTAGTGAGTTTTTTCTCATTTGTTTACTCTGGGATGTCTTGAGTAAGGTTAGGATTAGCTAGCAGGGGTGTCATGGGTGGTTTTTCTCGCAGAACAAGTGTATTTTGGGTCGTTTTGTTGGGGCGTCTATTTTGGACGGACCCTCGTGGCCGAGTTGAGGACGCTCTGAAACGTTTTTTTCGTGTTTAGCCATCTTTAGTCCTAGCTTGTTAGGAGGCTTTAACTACGCGAGGTTGGGCTTCTAGCTATCTTTCAGATGGAGTAGCCTATTTTGTTTTATACTGACGTTCCTGGTGTTTTTTCTTCACGTAGTGGAGTTCTTTCTAGGTCCCGAGTCAGTGTTACCCTTACCCGGGTTTTTTCTACGATGTTGATGTGGCGGCTGTTCCAGTTTTGGTGGGTTGGAGTGCTTTTCGATTGTGTTTCGACGTCATTAAGTGTTTTTTCCGTTTTCACCAGGCCTAGCCAGCCACTCGTAGTTTTTCACATATGCAAGTGTTTTCATTGTTTATTATTATAAAAATGTATTCATGTGTCACCTACCCGATAGCACTATCGTTAGTGAGTGCTGTACTGTATTTTATATATTATTTTGTAATAGTATAGATATCTTATCAATATTTGTATTTTGTACTATTGTTAATGTCTTGTCATGTTGCAAATTTGATTTTAAATAATATTTTGACATTTAACATGTAGTTTCTTTATTCATGCAGAGTTTAGTAAAATTTACCAGAATGTCCTGGACTTCCCAAACTTGACTAATTCCTTTAACGTGACGATAGAGCGTTGTTATATGTGCGATTAGTTTGCTTGGGAAACAGATTAACTTGCTCATGTAGTAATGTACACCCTATGTGGTGGATTGTGTTCTTTTATTTAATAATTTTCATTTTAGTAAGCGTTGTTTCCACATAGCGATTTTGATAATTTAATTTGACTTTATATTGTCCTTGTCCCAATTTTGGTTTGTTTAGTTTGCAAGTTTTACATTTTAATGTGTGTCCTGGATTAGTTGTGATTGGCTGATCCAGGAGCTTCGGACTGTGTCTGATTATGTTTATCAGATTGCGTTCTGATTGGTGTGGGTTGCCTTTCCGGCGGTTTTTCTCGATTGCTCCGAGAAAGCCGTTTTGTTTACCGGGTTTTAGTCAAGTTGGTTTAAATCGGTAGTTACCCCGGCGAGTTGGGTAGCTTGAGGGCTCATGTTACGGCTGGATCGGCAATACATATTCGGGATTCTTGATCGTAGGACAGAAATGACTTAAGTGACAACGACACGCTCGATTCCAGTCCCAAATACTATATGCTCCAGACAACAAAAGCACCAACGCCCTACAGAGTTATCGTCTACGGTAACGAGGTACCTTAACTCGGCGAAAGTGTACAACAGGGGTAGGCTATGAGGCTAAACTCCCTCAGACATTTATAGGTTACGTTATTACTAAAGAAATGCAATACTCAAGAAACTACGTTAATATTAAGCCTCTAATAATGTAGAATAGAAGCAGGCTAAAGGTATGACAGTGAAATGCTAAATGACAAATGTACACGCCTACTTGAAAGCGCGTGCACTACACTAACTGTCCCCTACTAACATGCACTAGCATGTAGCATACAAGATGTTCATGATCCAGTAGATACCTAATAATACACATGGGAGGAACATAAACAGTAGTCACTTATTATAATAATGAATCTATACTTGGAATAACTAAAAGGTTGCAGGCAACAGTACTGCGCCGGTAGCCTACTACCGCATAGGCTACTTCGCTTCTCTCACTCTGTCTCCCCTCCGAGTCCGTATGCGCCCTACGCAACAGAACTCCGGACACCAGCAAAACGACAGTGCAGTTAATTGATACATGAAAGTATTAATAGTGTTGTCTTGTGTGTGAGTAATGTGTATTGTAAAGTGTTATAGATATATACTTAAAGAGAGCTGCAATGCATAGTAAAATAAAGATATATCCCACTCATCATCCCCATGTGTTCTAGCTAGCAGGCCAAGTCACAGGAACAACGAGTCCCAGCACCGAAAGCGAGAACCCAGGAGAAGACTGTAGAGAACACAAGGACAGATAAATTACGTTACTCTACTATACCGGCACTACGAGCGAGCTGTAGTCTCGGGTGCTACACTCGCTCCTGGCTCGGTATGCAAATCAAGGCTAAGTCCTCGTCCCTCTACAGACAACTCCTGGGCATGGTCGGGCTCTTACACATGGCACCAGTCTAGTCACAAATGGGATGATGAGCAGGGCATATAACTCGTGAACATGTAGAACGTTCACCAACTATCCTCATCAAGAAGATCGCTGTTCACATTAACCCCTTAAATCTAATACATGTAAATATATGCTTGTCCTAAGAGTAATACGAGAGGTGAGTGCTGAAACTCCTTTAGGACCTCAAGGGAAGGTTATGCATTTAAATAGAGAGAAGAATGAAATGAGAGTAATGTCGTCAGAGAGAAAGAGTGCAACCGTGAGAAGTGGGGAGAGAGAGCAAGGGATGTTAGAATCTCAAAGGTTCTAGGCAACCTAGTCCAGGAACACACAGCCAACCTCCAGGCAGTGTGCTGTACGACAACATGGGCCCAGCCCAGGCAGGCAACAATGGACTACCAACCCTATCGCGCCTAGCTATAAGGGCAAGGCTGCCAACCAGTCCATACGTCTGGCAACCACCCGGCCGGCAGCGCGGCGTGTTGCTACCCTCTTGCTCTGAAGCCCAACTCACTCTCTCTCTCTGAATTCCCATTATCCTATCTATCAACTTCTCTATTGATACTACATATTAAATGGAAGGTCTCGACATGGCTTAAAACAAAACCCACCACTGGTTAGCACATGACGAGACCTTTGCAGAGATACAAAGAACATAGTTATAAGTTGTCACACTCAATATACATAGCGGCTGACGGTAGCCAGATCACGGGCGGTACAGTGGAGTACCAAGGAGTACAATCAGGTTGCGTTGCCCAGCACTGGGGTGCGTCACAGCCCCCCCAAGATTTTAGATAATCGACCTTAGAAGCATTATCAAAATCTGACAGGCAACCAACCGACCTGCTACCCTTAGCTGCCACTAATTGCAAAAGGTGCACAACAACTGAAGTGTGAATTATACATAAAACACAATATTGCATGCATCATGCTACAACAATAAAGAGTTACAAAACTAAAAAAAAGAAAGAGTTTTCTCGTTTATTTATTGTTTTATAATCTTTTTGGACGGCGTTATGATAGCCTAATTTTACTCCTGCTCAACCCACACACCGTGCACGACTATCTTGGATCATCAACCCTTGATAGACAATCTGCTATCACGTTCTCACTCCCGGCAATATGCTGAATGTTGAGATTATACTCTTGGAGCATTAGGGACCACCTGGTCAACCGCATATTCCGATTGTGAAACTGATTTAGGAATTTCAAGGGATGATGGTCCGTATAAATCGTCACTACCGGGCCGTAGGCTGGAACATAAACTTCGAAATGTTTGAGCGACAAAACGATAGCCAGAAGCTCCTTCTCTATAGTCGAGTAATTCCTTTGTGCCGAATTAAACTTGCGAGAAAAGAAGCTCACTGGGTGTTCCAAGCCCTCGGAATCAGTCTGCAGTAACACTGCCCCGGCACCCACACCGCTGGCATCAGTCGCCAGCTGAAAACTCCTGGAGAAGTCTGGGGCCCTCAAAATCGGATGTGTACACAGCAGGTGCTTGACTAGGTCGAAAGCCCTCTGACACTCCGCAGCCCAACAGAACTTCACTGACTTCGACAGTAGATCAGTTAACGGTGCTAAGACAGTAGAGTATCCCCGGATGAAGCGCCTATAATAGCCTATCATACCTAGGAACCGCATGACCTGGCGCTTAGTGGTGGGCCTGGGAAACATATTGATAGCCTGTATCTTGCTCAGGGGGGGGCACACCCGGCCTAACCCGACCACAAAGCCAAGATACTGCACAGTAGCCTTTACAAACTCGCACTTCCTCAGGTTCACCACCAGCCCAGCATCGTGCAACTTCCTAAACAGGGTCTCTAAGTGCCTTAGGTGATTTTCAAAATCGTCATCATATACTATCACGTCATCAAGGTAGACCGTGCAGTTAGGGATTTCGTCACAAATATCGTTCATCAGGTTTTGAAACGTGGCAGGTGCGTTCTTAAGCCCATAAGGCATTACGTTACATTGGTAGGTCTTGCCATCTACCACAAAACCACAAACTTGCTTAGCTCGGTCCGACAGGGGTACTTGCCAGTAGCCTTTTACAAGATCAATTTTAGTAAGGTACTTTGCATTCCCTATCTTGTCCACGCTGTCGTCAACTCGAGGCAAAGGGTAAGGGTTGGTGGTGGTCAAGCCATTTAGCCTACGAAAATCTATGCAGAACCGCACCTTGCCGTCAGGTTTTGGCTGCAACGTGACGGGTGATGTCCACTTCACATAACCTTCAGTGATCATCCCTCTCTCAACCATGTACTTTAACTCCTCCCGTAAAGCTGGCAACTTTACCGGGGGCACACGGTAGGGCACTGACTTGAAGGGCACATTATCACCGACGTCCACGTCGTGCGTTACCTGAGTAGTGAGACCTGGGTGTTCGGCGAAAACAGAGGGGTATGACCTGAACAGGCCTAGGACAGCAGCACCCTGGTGCTCAGGCAGGTGACTTACAGCTTGCCTAGCCTCTTGTTCAGTATTCCCCGCCCACTGTTCCGCGGAAATGACACAGTCCCAGCTATCCTCCTCAGCAGCATGACTGTCCCCACCTCCTTCTCCACCCTGGCCGCTGCAGGCCAGCACAGGGACAGTGAGAGGCTCTGAGGGGCGTCTCACATACTCTTTCATGAGGTTAACATGACATAACGTTCTGAGAGTGAGGGTCTGAGTCTGGAGGGTGAGACGGTGAAGCACTTGAGCGAAGCAACCAGCCGCTTCAGAGATGGAGCTGCTTTGAGCCATGATGGATGCTTCACATGTCTCACTCCCCAGGCTGGAACAAGACCTCACGGGCTTCACCGTGTTGAGCGGTGGAATGTACAGGCTCTCAGCCTATGCCCGAGAGGGAGTAGTTGGAATATAGAAAAAAAAAAAAAAAAAAAAAAAAAAAAAAAATAACTGATGTTTTTTCCTACGGTCAGGTGTTGCAACGAGATAATCAAGGTCGGACAGTTTCTTAGCCACCACATACGGCCCAATGAACTTGGCAGAAAGGGGGTGTCCAGGCAAAGGTAAAAGCAACATTACCTCCTGACCCACCGAAAACTCCCGAAGCTTCACCTTGGCGTCATACTGGTGCTTCATGACCGCCTGTGCATTAACCAAGTTATTACCTGCCGCTGCCATGCAACCTATAAGTCTCTCCCGGCTCTCAAGGACATATTTAAGTACAGACCCCGGCTTCTCTTCGCCCTCCCAGATCTCTTTCACCATACTTAAAGGTCCTCTCACATTATGGCCAAAGACTAGCTGATTTGGACTGAACCCCAGGCTCTCTCCTGGGACTTCACGTGCAGCGAACAGAACATACGGCAGACCCAAATCCCAATCAGTGTCATGTTCTGCACAGTAACAGCGTAGCATACTCTTCAGGGTCGAGTGCCACCGCTCCAAGACTCCCTGACTCTCGGGATGGTAGGCTGACGACACTACAGAACATATACCGTGCAACTGAAGGGTTTGCTTGAACAATTTGGATGTAAAATTGCTCCCCTGGTCTGACTGCACCTCACGTGGAAATCCATAACGGGAACAGAACAATAATAAGTTTTTAACAACTGCCTTTGCCGAGCCGTTTCTCATGGGGTATGCGTCCGGGTATCTCGTAGCCACATCCATGATTGTCAACAGGAATTTATTGCCACTACTAGTAGGCGGGAAAGGGCCAACCAAATCTACTACAACTTTGCTGAACGGAGGCCCGGTGACAGGTATGGGAAACAAAGGTGCCTTCGGGATTGTCTGGTTAGGCTTCCCCGTTGTCTGGCAGGTCGCACACCCAGCCACCCATGCACAGACATCAGCCTTGACCCCAGGCCACCAGAAAAACCTGCCCAATGCCGCCAATGTTTTTGTTACCCCCAAATGACCCGCCACCGGCACATCATGCGCCAGACACAATAAGGACTCTCTATACTTATTTGGAACAACCACCTGGTCTACTACCCTCGCACCGCCCTCCCACTTCGATTTGGGGTCTAAAAATCTGCGGTACAATATCCTGTTGAGCCTAAAGAAATCTCCCGGCTTCGCATCCCCATCTTCCTCCAACTCTATGGCACCATTGCTATAACGAGCTAGGCTAGCGTCTTGCAGCTGCTGCTCACTTATGTCCCCGGGCGTCAATGCATCAAGATGGTTTTGTAATAAGACATTACCCCGGCTAGTAGGCTCTACTGCCTTAGTGGCTCTCGCTACAGCTCTTGCCTCACGCGAAGTCTTACCCAACTCTGCCTTGTTACACACCATCTCCACTTTCAATAAGTGGAGCCAGAGTCAACTCCCGTGTTTATTATAGGTCCAAGTACCGAATCACCGAGAAGTGCAGCAGAATCAATGTCCCTTTTCCTGCCCTTAGCAACCTTCTCCTGATCCTTCCTCCACTGTCCCCGAGGTTGAGTGCTAGGCTGTGCAGGAGCCGCAGAGCGAGATCGGGTTACCACACAGGCCATCTCATCCTGTTGGCACCTCCCAACCCATTCCCGATTCTCACCATCCACGTCGGCCGCCCTCTCGGCAACGACTAAGGGTGGAGTCCCGGAAGTGGGCACCGCAAAGTCGTTGCCGAGAAGAAGGTCGACGCCCTCAACTGGCAAACACTCAACGATCCCTACATCCAGCTCCCTGCACACCTCTCCCACTCTCAACTCCAACCTCACAAGTGGGTATGACCTCGTAGCATTTATACCCTGCACCACAACAACTCTGGCCGCATTTATCGGTTTCCCTGTGAAGTTCCTCAACAAAGTTTGCGAAGCCCCCGTATCCCTCAACAAGTCAACCCTCCGTAGTTCACTCCCCCAGCTCACAAACCCGTGTCCCCGATGGCTACAGAAAGTGTCCCGGACAGGTGTCGAGCCTTCCGTACGCTTCTTTACCGCGTGTGCCTCAGCTGCTGACAACCTACCCCGGGCAGTTGCTGCAGCCTTCAGAGACACACCGATACTGTGAACCAATGACACCGGCTTAGCGGGAGTGTTACTAGGGCACTCACGTGAATAATGGCCTAGCTTCTGACATTTGTAACATTTCACATCCCCAATGGGCTTCTTCCCTTGTGCGGGCGAAGAAGGGGCCTGACCTTTAGTAAACGGGAGAGGCTTGTGTTTGTAGGTGTTATTAGGTGCAATGCTTTTAGTGTGGTTATGTGTGTCATAGGATTTGTTATTATCGAAAACTCTGGTGGGTGGGGTATAGCGCCCCTTCTGCCCTGACTCAGCCCTCTGAGCGGCACCGCAACCACGAATCAATGATAATCTGAGGTCTGCCATCTTGGCAGCCTCCTCTACTGTCTTGGGACATTTTTCCTTAATGTTCAGCGTTAGATCGGTTCCAGTACATTTGTAAAACTGTTCCAGATAGAAAAGTTGCTTAATTTCCTCAGCCGACTCTGCGTGCTCGGACCGAAACCAGTTATTACATGCATCTGTTAAGTCCCGTGCGTGCTCCATAAAACTGACGTCGCTCTTCTTATTCACGGCACGGAACTTCAATCTATAAGTTTCGGGTTGCAGTTCGTAGGCCCGGAGCACAGCCTCCTTCACCAGTCCATACACGACACTCTCGTCCAGTGACAGTGCATCGTAGGCTTTCAACCCCTTACCCACTAGACGTGATGAAACTAATGCTGCCCATTTAACCTCCGGCCAGTCATACTCACGACACTTCTTTTCGAAACGAGCAAAAAACTCAGTCACTGCTGTCTCATCAAATGCGGGTACTAACTTAATTAAATGCGAAAGTGAGTCTGTAACCCGGTGCCCACCACCGAGATGACGCCCCGTGGTCTCTACTCTAGACTTCTCGACATCCATTTCAGCCTGGTACCTGGTTGCATCCTGATTGGCTTGGATTCTAGCAACCTCTATGCGTTCTATACTAGCCTGTTGTATCTGAGTCTCCTGCAGCTTAAACTTAGCTAGTTCTAGCTGAAATAACATCTCAGGAGACAGGCCTGGGGGGGGGAGAGCACAAAATGGGGGATCCACACCGAGACGTGTTTACGGGTAAGCCAGCTTGCCATTGAGAACCCTCCTGCTGCATCGTGCTAAGACTCGCTGGCTGAGGGCCCAGCTCAGGGGTAGAGTGGAATGGAGGCTTGGAGGGAACCCCCCAAGACCCCACTCCACCCACCGCCCCATCGCCATCACCCAACAAACATGCCACCAAATTCTTCTTGGGCCAACTGTCAGGACAGTCCCGCCCCAAAACCGTGGCTAAACAGCGAAGACCGTAACAATCAATAGCCTGCAGGCGCTGTTCGGTCAAAGGTGTCTGCAAAAATGCCCGGGCATCCCTCTCTCCACTTATAACACTCCCCTCCCTAAATATCTGCTGTACTTGCTGGTCACTAGGCTGTACCGTGTTATCCTCCCCCGTAAATGATGAGTCATTAGACATAGTGCTGGTTATACAATTGCTGTTCATAAACAAAAAAAAGTGCTTATTACTAATTGCAGTCTCGACTCACAAAATGTTAAAGATGCTTGAATGACTCTACTCTAGACACCTAACGAAACAATCTGCAAGTCCACCAATACAATAATGACACAATAAAAATTCCTCCAATATGCAAGAAAATTCTAGCCAGCTCTACTAGGTAGCATAGAATAGTTCTCCAAAAAACATGTGATAGGATACTACTGAATCTTGTGCAAGGTCGCCATTTTGTTACGGCTGGATCGGCAATACATATTCGGGATTCTTGATCGTAGGACAGAAATGGCTTAAGTGACAACGACACGCTCGATTCCAGTCCCAAATACTATATGCTCCAGACAACAAAAGCACCAACGCCCTACAGAGTTATCATCTACGGTAACGAGGTACCTTAACTCGGCGAAAGTGTACAACAGGGGTAGGCTATGAGGCTAAACTCCCTCAGACATTTATAGGTTACGTTATTACTAAAGAAATGCAATACTCAAGAAACTACGTTAATATTAAGCCTCTAATAATGTAGAATAGAAGCAGGCTAAAGGTATGACAGTGAAATGCTAAATGACAAATGTACACGCCTACTTGAAAGCGTGTGCACTACACTAACTGTCCCCTACTAACATGCACTAGCATGTAGCATACAAGATGTTCATGATCCAGTAGATACCTAATAATACACATGGGAGGAACATAAACAGTAGTCACTTATTATAATAATGAATCTATACTTGGAATAACTAAAAGGTTGCAGGCAACAGTACTGCGCCGGTAGCCTACTACCGCATAGGCTACTTCGCTTCTCTCACTCTGTCTCCCCTCCGAGTCCGTATGCGCCCTACGCAACAGAACTCCGGACACAGCAGCAAAACGACAGTGCAGTTAATTGATACATGAAAGTATTAATAGTGTTGTCTTGTGTGTGAGTAATGTGTATTGTAAAGTGTTATAGATATATACTTAAAGAGAGCTGCAATGCATAGTAAAATAAAGATATATCCCACTCATCATCCCCATGTGTTCTAGCTAGCAAGCCAAGTCACAGGAACAACGAGTCCCAGCACCGAAAGCGAGAACCCAGGAGAAGACTGTAGAGAACACAAGGACAGATAAATTACGTTACTCTACTATACCGGCACTACGAGCGAGCTGTAGTCTCGGGTGCTACACTCGCTCCTGGCTCGGTATGCAAATCAAGGCTAAGTCCTCGTCCCTCTACAGACAACTCCTGGGCATGGTCGGGCTCTTACAAATGGCACCAGTCTAGTCACAAATGGGATGATGAGCAGGGCATATAACTCGTGAACATGTAGAACGTTCACCAACTATCCTCATCAAGAAGATCGCTGTTCACATTAACCCCTTAAATCTAATACATGTAAATATATGCTTGTCCTAAGAGTAATACGAGAGGTGAGTGCTGAAACTCCTTTAGGACCTCAAGGGAAGGTTATGCATTTAAATAGAGAGAAGAATGAAATGAGAGTAATGTCGTCAGAGAGAAAGAGTGCAACCGTGAGAAGTGGGGAGAGAGAGCAAGGGATGTTAGAATCTCAAAGGTTCTAGGCAACCTAGTCCAGGAACACACAGCCAACCTCCAGGCAGTGTGCTGTACGACAACATGGGCCCAGCCCAGGCAGGCAACAATGGACTACCAACCCTATCGCGCCTAGCTATAAGGGCAAGGCTGCCAACCAGTCCATACGTCTGGCAACCACCCGGCCGGCAGCGCGGCATGTTGCTACCCTCTTGCTCTGAAGCCCAACTCACTCTCTCTCTCTGAATTCCCATTATCCTATCTATCAACTTCTCTATTGATACTACATATTAAATGGAAGGTCTCGACATGGCTTAAAACAAAACCCACCACTGGTTAGCACATGACGAGACCTTTGCAGAGATACAAAGAACATAGTTATAAGTTGTCACACTCAATATACATAGCGGCTGACGGTAGCCAGATCACGGGCGGTACAGTGGAGTACCAAGGAGTACAATCAGGTTGCGTTGCCCAGCACTGGGGTGCGTCACACTCATCAGAAACTGCGTTCTCTGTGGTCGAGCCTGTGATCAGGCTTCCTGTGTTTTTCCCGGCGAGGTGGGCCCCACACATTTTTCTAGGTGATCATGCTGACACCTGTTGGATATGGTTTTCTCGGCTTTTCAAAGCCATTGAAACAATGCTGTTTGTTTGTTTGGTCTTTCCCTCCCGGCGACCTTTTTATAAAGAGGTCTGGGGCAGGTACAATTGGTTTGACATTTAATATGAAACCCGGCGGTTGTACCTTCGGGTGGTTATATTAACGGATTTGCAATTCGCTATGGTTCGCCAGACAATTGATTGATACAATAGGGTATCATGGCCTTCAAGACGGCGATCTATGAGGGCTTCTGGGAGAATTCGGATTAGAGATTAAGATAGGCTTAGACTTTTTATGGGATAAAAAGATGCCGGAATCTTACTAGTGTTTCAAGTGTAAAGGGATACTTGAAAGACTTCATCATTAATAAAGATATGCTCATCTTTATGAAGACTCAGAAGATATGCTTAAATCTTTTGGACAGGTAAAGATATGCTGAAATCTTTAATATGAAACTAAAGGACAACGAAAAGTAGTGGTTGAGGGCTACGGTTCGTTGACCAGCGGTTTTATGACACATGTTTTTGAAACATTTTGGGGTAACCTTATGAGCATTAATTCCTGGAAATTTTCTCTTTCCAGGGCGGAGTACCGGCGTGACGCCAGATGACCAGGTAGATCCCGGGGGTGGGTAGATTTCCGCCAGTCTCTGTCATGTTGGCACTAGAACCTCTCATTGCTTTATGTTCAACGCCGTTATGCTCAGGTATCCCTATTTTTGCACACAAGCTCTGCATTAAATATGTTAAATGCCTCGATAGGTCACGGGGGATATGGGTGACAAAGAATTGCACTATTTGTAACCTCTTAAGTGTTAAAATTTTAATTCAAAAGGATAATACTGCGGCGGTGGCTTTGCAAGAAGTGAAACAACTTCTCGCTACTTATTCAACAAATGTAGCACATAGAGCATTGCAATGTGATAACCTTGAGCTTTGGGAGCTATTAATTATCAAACATGCCCCCCCTAAGTGTAAGATACGTGCACGGAAGACCTCAGAGACTGGGCGGGGACAGGTTACCACACCCTCCCCTGGCAAATCTAAGAGGCCTCGCTCACCGTCACCCTCGGCAACGGCGACGAGGTCCAAATCAAGGTCACCCCTGAGGAAGCAGGTGAAAGCTTCGGGCCGCTCTGCTTCACCTCCAAAGAAGAGGAAAAAGGAAGATAGTAGGGGACCTAAAGACATTAGTAGAACTAAACATAAGTCTAGTAGGAGTCATAAATCATCCAAAAGGGATCCTCCGGCGCGAAAGGACTCACGGCTGTCGCCGGAGCCTGGTACCCCGCTTTCTGCCTCTACCCCCACCAAGTCTAACGTCCAATCTGACAGCTCGGGGGTGGAGTCAGAGAATGTGGTGGAGGATGCCCCGGCGGACATTTCATCACCTGATATTCATGCTTGTTCTACCAGGTCACGTGTGTCAGTCTCAGATTTAGAAGTATCTTACGGAAACTATAAACCTCTAGGGTGCTCGGGTGAGGGCTCCCAATTGGAGAGTATACCAGGCTCGCAAGCGAGTAACAGCCACAGCCAAGGTGTATGGCGATACTCACAGCCCTGGCAGGACAGCACACATCCTTTTGTGTCGCAAGTAGTGGCTGACGTCCACCGGGATGCCGATGTACCATCTTCTATCCCAGATTTAACATGGCGGCATGTGGAGGTCCCGGCTTCGGCGGGATCTTCCCATGATAGGCCAGACTTAAGGGATGAAGAACAGCGTTCTCTGGTCTCAGAGATGGAAGTTGAAGAGTCAGGTCACCATCTAGATAACTCTCAGGGTACTGTCGAATCTCCACGGAGTTCGTCATCTGCTAGGTATGTAACTACAGAAGAGATTTATGGATTACTATTGAATGCACTTAATAAGTTCTTTGGCCCTACGCCGGAAACTCCTACAGTTGGTACGGGAGCTCCCGCGACGTCGACGAATGTGCGACCTCTGGCTACATCCATTGCTTTAGCTAAAATACCTAACCCTCCTCTTGTGTCAGACCCAATTTCCAATGTGCCAGGCACAGCAGCTCTCACTACTTCCAATGTGCGAGTCATATCAGACATAACTCCCCCCCCTTTAGACAAGGCACCAGTCAAAAAAGGAGCTATGCCTCTTTTATACAGGCCTGATGAGTCATGGGTAGCAATGTTACCAACTAAGCCAGAGGCAGCACAAGCTACAATTTCGGGGGATCTCCCTGTACCACATGAGTGGGTAATCCAAGGCAATAAGTCTAGAAAACTCAGAGCATTGGATAGTCAAGGAAATGTTTTAGATGTTCATATTAAGGCCATTCCAAGTTATTATAACCATGACTTTTTTGTGTATGCATCAACACCAGCCCTACCCCCTGCCTCAGCTTCAAAGCTATTTTCTGACTGGACTAAGAATGATGGCTTTAACGACATCAAGGCACTTTCTGCTTTGACGCCGGAGTTGGATATGTTTCCAATCACAGACTCAGCCTCTAATCCAGTCTTGCAGGTGGGGCAGTTGGGTACGGGACCTTGGGTGGAATGGGAAACAGAGGCTCAAAATTTTGCCACTACTTTCACTTCAAAATCTTCTCACCAAATCCCTCAAGAACACCATACTTGGTTCTCTCTTCCGGTTTTTAGTGCCGGAGGAGTCCCCTCTGCTTTGTTTGATTTCTTGGCTGCCCCTAAAATCAATTTGTGCGAATTAAAAGATCCTTTTAGCACGCCTTCCCCAGCTCACCTAGACCGCGAGTTTAGGTTAAGAGGAAAAGCGTTTAGACTGTTTTCACAATATATTGTTACCCAGCAAGTAACAAAGTCTATGTTACGCTCTTCTCAGGCGATCGAAGCTGCGGAAGTCAGGAAGGCCATTGAACTTTCCCGGCGCTTGCTTCTCCAAACTTCCATTCAGTCTTTAGGAGATATTCGGACAGCCTTATTAGAGGCAGTTCGAGCAAGGCAGGATCTGAGGATGTTCTTAGTAAAGAAACTTCCTGACCGTATTGCAAGCCAAGTAGTTCTGTCTCCAGTTCTAACTCCTTCTTTGATTTCACCAGCAGTTTGGAAGACTGTTTTCAATATGGCACACGCATTCAAACAAAGTTCCTCTCAACCTAAGAAGCCTACCTTCACTTTCCCTAAGCCCAAACCAGTTTCGAAAGCTCAAGCTAGTGGGTCTAAACCTTTTCATCAGCCAAAGTCCCCTTCCACCCAGGGTCAGGCTCAAGTCAGGTATAAACAGGGTAAATTCTCAGGTAAAGGCCACAGGTTTCACCAACGACCAGGTCAGGGCCCACCTCCAGCCAAACCCAGTCAGTCGTCCAAGAGTACACCACCACCAGCAAAAAACTAAGGTCTCTCTCACTCCCGGGGCCAGTCAAAGGCGTGTTGGAACAGAGGGTAGTCCAGCCGGCGAACCCCAGTCTGCTAACTGGGTCATTCCGGGCGTGTCATCAGGCATGGCCATTAAGAACATGGGCGAGGACTGTGGTACGCAAAGGCATCACCTGGCAGTGGCTCCGGCGACCTCACTTACGTCAGCCGACAAAGGCCAATCATGTTTCTTTAGAGGTGGAGTCACTAGTTCAGGAAATGATTACCAAGAGTGTCATTATCCCAGTCCCCCCGACTTACCCGGTGTTTACATCCAAACTATTTCTAGTACCAAAAAGGGACAGTATTCAGATGAGACCGGTCGTAGACCTGTCTTATTTGAATCTCCACATTCACAACGTGTCCTTCAGGATGCTGACAGTGAATCAAATCAGGCTAACACTTCCACCGGGAGGGTGGATGTTTTCATTAGACCTGACAGACGCGTATTGGCACGTCCTGGTAAACAAGAGATTTAAAAAATGTCTGGCTTTAAGAATAACGCATCAGACTTATGTCTTTCAAAGGATGCCGTTTGGATTGAACCTAGCGCCACGCATATTCACAAAATTAGTCCGGCAAGCCCTGATGCCCATTTTAGAACAGGGGATCAGGATCTTGTGGTATCTGGACGACTGGCTGGTGGTGGCAGAGACAGAAAAGTTATGCAACACTCATGTCAACATTACGTTAAACCATGTCAAATCTCTAGGATTCAAGGTCAACTTAGTAAAGTCAAACCTTGTTCCCTCACGAGTAATTCAGTGGATAGGGCTGGTCTGGGACACAGCGTCTCTCACTCTGAGTCAGAGTGTGGACAATCGAAACAGATTTCGCAATTTTTTTTTTGTTTCTCCACAGTCTGACTACGACACAGAGACTCTGGGAATCTCTAGTCGGTTCTCTCAACTGGGTTCAACTAACTGTGAAGTTGGGCCGGTTGAAAGCCAAACGTTTAATCTTGGAGGGCAACAAATATTTCCCACTATTACCGGCGGGAACATTATGGCCTATCCCAACATTAATACACAGCTTACTAGCGGTCTGGGCGAAGAGGGAAGTGTTGCACTCAGTCATGTCATGGACCTCTCCTCCGCCGACGGTATGGGTGGACACGGATGCGTCAGGGACGATAGATTGGGGCTTTCAGTCAAACCTCGGGCATCAGGGTCAAGTGCTTTGGTCCCATTCAGAAACCTCCCACATAAATGTAAAATAATTAATAGTCCCCTTGTATTTCCTTCAAGTTCACGGCTCTACTTTACGGGAAAAATCGGTGGCCTTCAGGATGGACAATCTCAATGCAGTTCACTGTATTCAGAAACAAGGGTTAACGAGGCCTTGGAAGTTGCTAGACGTGTCAGAAAAGATTTATGTTCTAGCCGACAAGCTGAACAATTCATCTTCATGCATCATATCTCCCAGGCATAGCAAACGTCTGGGCAGACGCTCTGTCTCGGAGACAGAGCACAACGGTAGAGTGGGCACTCAAGCAGAACATTTTCGATCAAATGATTGCAGAGCCTTACCGTCCACAAGTGGATCTGTTTGCGTCAGAGGAGAATCACAAACTCCCTCGGTACCTCACACGCCGGACATTAACGCCGGTGGGGGGGCCCGATGCATTGGTGATGGATTGGAACATGTGGAGTTCCATTTATCTGTTTCCGCCACCAGACGCTTCTCTAATGTGCCACGTAGTCAACAAACTACAGGATTATCGAGGCGTAGTCTCGTTAATCGCGCCCCTGTGGCCAGCGCAGTTGTGGTACCAGCAATTGATAACGTGGTGCCCGAACCCGGTGTCGCTCCCGGTCGGGTATTTCCACTTAGACACGATTGGCAACCTAAAGACCTCGCTGACTTTTGCATTGTGGACATTCAGGAGGCCAAGTGGTTAACGCTGTATGGTAGAACCGTGACATAAATTTATGAATCAGTACACAGACTACACACAATCTACCAAGAGGCAATATCAATCTCATTGGCAGTCCTTTACTTCTTGGATAGTTAGAACAGAACAGACAGTACCTTCGGTGGCATTAGTTTTTAATTATTTATAATATTTGTTTGAACAGAAACGTCTATCTGTGGTGACTCTAAAAAATCACTTAACAGCTATCAGGGTGCCATTCTTTGACCTTACAGGTCTAACCATACCACAAGCGGAAGAAATGGGTTTCATGACAGCATGCTTCAAACTCCGCCCACCTCCCCGTCAGCTCATGTGACAAAGCGTTATCTTTGCTTCATTCCCATCTGTATCAGAATACGGCAGATTTTGAATTACTATTAAAAAAGGCTGTGTTCCTTATGGCTTTGGCAACTGGTAACAGGGTGTCTGAGCTGGCGGCGATGAGCAACACCCCTAATTGCATAAGGTTTGGTAGACTAAATGATTGCATTCATATTGCATCTTCCCCAGGGTTCATCGCCAAGAATGAACATAGTGAACATGTTTTCTCAGAGTTCACGGTGCCGGCGTTGAAACGGGGTAAAGTGCACCATAATTTGTGTCCTGTACAAGCTTTAACCAAATATATGAGAGTGGCACCTCTTAACCAACAAGGTGCTTTATGGGTATCGAGTACAGGTAAAAGATTAATGAAATGTAAAATGGCTTCTCTGCTAGTAGAAGTCATTAAAGAGAGTAATCCCGGCGTAGTGGGTAGGGCCCACGATTTACGCAAATGGGCAGTATCTTTACGTTTTCTAAAAAAAAATTCTGTTGAAGACATAGCTACTACTCAACTATGGGCTTCAAATCATACGTTTTTGACTCGATTCCTGTCGGTAGCACTAGACAAACCATCAATGCCATGTATAGCGTTACGGCAAAGGGTCTAGATGGGTCTCTAAGTCACTAATTGTTTAGGTTACGAAAGAGGGGGGGGGGGTGGAGTCATGGAAACATAAGACACCCTAGACCCCGCCGGAGGATATGTACAGAGTATACGAGCTGTGATACAATGTATAAGTGTTGTGATTAAAATTTCTCTGTAGTAATGCCTACAGGAAATGTTGTTGAGGTACAATGGATGTAGTACAACAATGGTTTCTTTAAGTGGGATACACTGTTGAAGCAATTTAATTTTAAGAGTTCTCGGTAGTTGCAACTACGAGTAGCGTTTTAGTAAGTACATCTGCGATAGTACAAGAATTTATTTTATTTTTGTGTCTAATTTTAAGGAATGTACATATTAGAATAATGGGGTTTATATGTGCACATGTAAACATAAAGTTTTATTTTTCACCACTTAATTTAAGTGGGGTGCCTTTAACTTTCAGATCTGTGAACAGATTCTCATAGTTACCCTTTTTTCCTCAAGCAGGCTTCTTTAAGCACACCCCTGCTTGTACCCCTTTTTATATGTTGTATAAAGTTTATACATAAATATATAATTTTTTACAAAGTAAGAATACAATGTGGTTGTTTGATTATCTGCCTATTCTATTTGCAATGGTTATGATATGATTACAATTGTCCCCCTCCAGTCTTAGATATCAGGTATAATCGTCAATGATGGAGGGGCCACTAATAAATTATAGGTTTGACTCCTGCAAGGAGATAAAGAAAACCTAATATTTAGTAGTGGCCCCGTAATCATTGACGACTGGGGCCCTCCCGACCATCCCCTTCCCATTCGTTGATGTATTAAGGATTTTGGTATACTTGATATGTCAGTGAAGGCGGAATGATGCGCTAGTCAGCGTCTGGTCCAAGAATCCACAGAAGTACATCCACGGAATATGGAAAGCTTATGAATAGTTATTCTTATTTTATTTTTATTTTGTTATTTGTTACGAAGTTTTTTCGTAGTGAGAACCCAATCATAAAGACGAACCATGAGTGATTTTGCGTGTGCTTATGATGAAGGTTCCTCTGAGCTCTGCGGCGGTAGATTCAAACTACGCTTATGAGCGTTTGAAGAGGTAGCCTTATGTAATAGGCATAATCGTCAATGATTACGGGGCCACTACTAAATATTAGGTTTTCTTTATCTCCTTGCAGGAGTCAAACCTATAATATAGCTCTACGTTGGAGACGTAGAGGCTACTACTAAATAGAGTGCTACGACATCAATTCCAGCAGCCACACTGACGAAAGTTGGAATGACAAGGACTCCCACACTTATCAGGGAGACCATTTAGGAGAAGAACCTCACCAGTCCGACATAGATTCAAGACTGAGCCCTCGTAATGACTTATGGAGAGAGATGAAAGAAACTATAAGATCATTGACCAACGAGTTAACGGACAACTTCCATCAGAAATTGGCTTCTATGGATAAGGCTATCCAGGACCTTCAATGTAGGGCCCTGTCCCCATCCATGTTACAACCAGCCACACCCGACCCAGTCCCACTAGCTCAGATACCTGCCCAGCCCAAACAGCATGATCAGGAAATAACACCCACTCCGACATCCTCCACTCAACCCAGTCTTCAAGCCACTGGCCTTCCCAGTAACCTATTCCTGTCCCATATTCGTCCCCCTCCTATTGAACAAGAACCGGAAATCTCCAAGAAACCCTTCCCTCTTCTGTTTGGGGACTCCCGTCACTGGAAGCAAATACCAGTGGAAACAACTGAAGATGCGGACACAGGCCATCCAGAACTGATACCAGTCCCAAATGACTGGGTGATCGAAATGGACGAACTGCGACACCTCCGGGCAAAAGACGCACATGACCAAGTACTGTACTGGACGTAATCATAAAACCTCTCCCATCTATGTCAGACGCTAGGTACTTTACGTTCACACAGACATCCGCAGTCCCCTCGGGAAAGCGCTTCAAACCATGGTCGGATTTGAATAAAGCTGATGGGCATAATGCCATTAAATCTCTATCCACTCTCGCAACAGACGTGCAATGCTCCACGAAAATGTCCGAAAGTAAAATTCCCATGCTGGAGGTTTCATCCTTAGGCTATGGCCCATGGTCTGAATGGGTATCTGGGGCAGAAAAATTTGCCCTGTTCAGTATGGACACTACACCCCAAAGGATCCCACAAGATGATCACCAATTTGCCACAATGTATGTGCACAACTCCGACTCTATTCCCCAGGAGTTCTGGGAATATCTCAGAGCCCCAAAGATAGTGTGCAAGCCATCCAATGACCCCATGATCTCTACACCTACTCCGGCGTTGATCGACAAGGATTTTAGACTAAGCCAAAAAGCCCACAGACTGCTATCAAGCTTCATCACATGGCAGAAACTCTCTAATTCCATGAGACAGGTGGCAGATTCCCTCGCTGAACAAAAATCCAGAGCAGCTCTTCATCTCATCAGGAGAGCATCCCTTGTCAACTCTCTGATGACCACGGGTGATGTCAAGACTGCTATTTATGAAGCAGCCAGAGAGAGACAAGATATACGCATCCACTTGTCCAAGAAAATGCCAAAAGATATCGCCGCTCGAGTTCTCCTCTCACCCCTATTCACCAGCAGATTGATGCCCCAAGCAACATGGAACGAAGTCCACTCCCTACTACTACGAATAACTACGACTACGACTACGACTACTACGACTCCCTAATCGACGAAAAAGATTTTGCATCCCAGGAACTGGACTGGACGACATTGTGGAAGCCTTCGAAGATACCACAAAAGATGCAAATGAAAATACCCTTTTTGTCATCCATGCTGGTTCAAATGACGTCATGCGCACCAGATCCGAAGAGTTGATGGAGAAATATCGCAAGATGATCCAGCACTACAAAAACAAGTCAAGGAATATAATCATCTCAGGCATTCTCCCCAAGATCGACGCACCTGACAAATTCTACGACAAGGCCTTCTGCACAAATAGCCGACTAAAATATTTGTGTCTGAGGGAAGAAGTTGAATTCATCAACCTCTGGGACAACTTCTACAACCAGCCTACTCTGTTCCGCAAGGATGGCACTCATCTAAACCCTGTGGGTTCAGCATGCATGGGTCGTCTCCTACACGAAGCAGTCCGCAGCCATGGATCAAAAAACGCCATCCGAGAAGAAGCAGCAGTGACATCAATCATCCAACGCCAAGCAAAAAACAGAGGCAACCGAGGACCACCAGCGATAAGGACCGAAGACAGCGAGGACCGAGGACAGCCATGAACATAAATGTAGATCCGACAAGAACCAAAAATATTATTAGAGAGCGTTCCGTGAGTTCTAAAATAACAAATTTAAAGGTTTTCTATGCAAACGCTCGTAGCATACGCAATACATTTTCAGATTTAGAGGAGCTAGTGTTTACAGAAAATTATGATGTGATTGGTATAACAGAATCTTGGCTTAATACAGAAGATAGAGACTTTTTAGCAAAGTATTCACTTCCCGGTTATGTAATGTTTGAGAAAAGACGAATAAATCGAAATGGAGGTGGCGTTTTACTTTATATCAAAGAAAGTCTTAACCCTACCCTCTTGTCAAAACCTCAAATTGTGAACGTCGACACATCTTTTGTGCTAATAAAGAATAATAAAGGTACAAAAATAATACTTGCGTTAATATACAGACCTCCAGCTCAATCAGTGCAAACTGACCGAGAAATTTACGAACAAATTGCAGATGTAAGTAACTCACAAGATACCGTAATTTTTGGCGACTTTAATTTACCTGTGACCAAGTGGGGCGATACTCTTACTTCACACTCCGGACATGACTTGTATACGAACTTGCAAGAGAGTTCGCTTTATCAATTTGTTCGAACGCCGACCCGTGGTAATAATGTTCTTGACATTGTACTTGCAACAAAAGAAGAATTAATAGAGAATTTGAATGTTGGTGATGAATTCAGTAACAGCGACCATCGTACGATAACTTTCACTTTAAAGTTTACTAGTAACGAACCAAATAGTAGCATCGAAAAAGTCCCTAATTTCAAGAAAGCAAACTTCCATAAACTTAGATCTATGTTTAATGAAACTGACTGGAGCTTTTTAATTAACAATAACGACATAAATACATCTTGGAAGTTATTCAAAACCACTTACCTAAAAGCAGTGCAAGACTGCATACCATCGAAAATACGGCGTCCAGGCCATAATAATAAGCCCAAATGGTGGAATAAAGATATTTCAAACTGCCTGTTTGCTAAAAAATTTGCTAATGATAGATTAAAATCCTCACAAAATGACGAAGAACGGGTGAAATTTTTAGAGCTACGACGCAAAGCCAAAAAGTTAATTAAGCAAAGTAAAAAGACGTTAGAGTTACATATTGCGAATCAAAGTAAAACAAACCCGAAAGAATTCTATAGTTATATCAGAAAGAAAAAAGTAGTTACTTCAACTGTTGGACCGTTAGTCGATGAAAATGGAGAATACACCAAAGACGAAGTACAAATGAGTAATGCCCTCAATACCTTCTTTGCATCAGTTTTTACAACAGAAGACCTCAGTGATATCCCTACACCATCGCCGATTCAGATTGATAATTCAGATGTTCTAAGCAATACCACTGTTACAGAGAGAGAAGTATTGAATTGTTTAGATAAACTCAAGGTAAATAAAACGCCTGGACCTGATACAATCTCGCCTAGAGTTCTGGAACTATGCCTGATCAGTGAAAGCTAGCCAACGTAACACCGATATTAAAAAAAGGCAGCAAATCCCTACCCAGTAACTATCGTCCAATTAGCTAAACCTCAGTTGTATGTAAAATGCTAGAAACGGTCATACGAGACAGACTCGTAAATCACTTAGAGGAAAATAACATACTTAAAGATACTCAACACGGCTTTCGTAAAAAACGTTCCTGTTTAACAAACCTATTAGACTTCTTCCACGATATCCTCAACCTCTACGATGAGAGTAAAGCTGTAGATATTATATACCTTGATTTTCAAAAGGCCTTTGACAAAGTTCCCCACAAACGTTTACTGCTAAAACTAAAAGCGCATGGAATACAAGACGGTGTGTTGAAATGGATAGAAAATTGGCTCAGCGACAGAAAGCAAAGAGTAGTCATAAACGGTAAGGCATCTAAATGGACCAATGTAAGTAGCGGGGTACCCTAGGGATCGGTACTAGGTCCAATTCTCTTTCTAATTTACATCAACGACATAGAGGAGGGTCTCACCTGTACAATCGCAAAATTTGCTGACGATACAAAAATTGCAAATAGCGTACTCTCAAAAGAACAAGTTGACGATATGCAACACAATCTAGATAAATTGTCATGTTGGGCCCAAATTTGGCAAATGAGTTTCAATGCGGATAAATGTAAAGTACTACATATCGGATACCTAAATGAGAAAGCAAACTATTCGATGAATGGCACTCAGCTTAAGAATGTAAACAGAGAAACCGATCTGGGAGTAACAATATCGAGTAATCTAAAACCGAGTCAACAATGTTCAGAAGTTGTTAAGAAGGCAAACAAAATAATTGGCTTTATAGGCAGGTCATTTGAGCATAAATCCAAAGAAGTTATCCTAACCCTTTACAATTCCTTAGTCCGCCCTCTTCTGGAATACTGCGTTCAATCCTGGTGCCCTTATTACCAAAAAGATATAAACAATTAGAACGAGTTCAACGTAGAGTTACCAAAATGATACCTAGCCTAAAGAACAAACCATATGAAGAGCGTCTTAGAGAATTAAATCTATTTCCTTTAACCCAGCGCAGATTAAGAGCTGACTTAATTCAAGTGTTCAAAATCATCAAAGGCATCGACAATATGGACTGTAGTAAGTACTTCACTATCGACCAATCTAATTACACGCGGGGAAACGGTTGCAAAATTATTGGTAAATCTTTTAACTCACACGAATCTAAGAATTTCTTCTTCAATCGAGTTGTCAACTTGTGGAATGGGCTTCCCCGAAACGTTATAGACTGCATCACCGTTGATTCATTTAAACTCCGCCTAGACAAATATCTCGCATCAAACCAGCGACTGACTGCGTTTGTAAATGAATAACTTTATTTTATCCCCCCCTCAGTTACTAACCCATCTGTCCCCTACTAACTTCCTAATCCTGCCACGGACATTAGTTCCAGGGCAGTAATTCCCTTTCCAATGTTCCCTTACCCACTCTAAACCACTGTTTGGACACTTGATCCTCAGTGTTTTGGAGGACAAGCAACCTAGAAGGGTCACTAGATCTGTTGTTGCTTGATTTCCTTTGTACTACTACGACCGGAGATGGTAACGTCGAGACAGTCTCAAGCATATAGGCAAGGCCACCCTAGCAGGTTCCACCCTCACTCTCACCCTCACCGTGGAAGGGGGAGGGGCCAGTTCCCCCCTCGACAATATACCCCTCATACATTTCAGACGCACAGGGGTAACTCATCAAACAGCAGAGGTCACAGGGGACACTACCAGACCAGAGGTCGAGGCGCACCAAGGACCCAACCATCACCCTACACACGACCTCCACCAAAACAACAAAACTACGGGTCACAACAGAGACCTCAACAAACTGGACGTCAGACTCATCAAGCAGGACGCCATGCTCCCAACCACCAGAGACCACAAGGTCACCACCATTCCACCAACTCTCACCAAACGACCCAGGACCCCAAAAAATGACTTTCCAAGAGGCCATCAACCAAGAACTGGCCCTGCATACGACAGGCCAGTTCAGAGAAAATTTTCGGCATTGGCCTCAAAGATCCTGGGCAAAGAGTGGTAAAGAAGGGCCTCACATGGAAATGGCTGGCAAGACCCCGCCTCAGAGGTCAGCCCAACAAGATACAGCTATCTCCAGAATTGGTAACAGTGATAAACCAAATGTTAACAGACAAAGTTCTCACTCACCCTCCAGAGGGCACACCAGTTTTTCTATCACGCATGTTCCTCGTCCCAAAAAAAGACAGCCGTCAACTAAGACCCGTGATAGACATGTCCCTTCTCAACAAGTCAATTCACAATACAAAATTCATAATGCTAACTATCTCCCAAGTAAGGCTAGTACTACAACCAAAGGCCTGGATAATTACCCTGGACCTAAAAGACGCCTACTGGCACATCCCAATAGCAAAAAGATACCAAAAGTTCCTAGCTATCCCATTCAGAAACAAAGCGGTAATGTTCACCAGAATGCCCTTCGGTCTGAACATAGCCCTACCTAGACGACTGGTTGATTCTCGGGTCCACACCTCTCCAATGCCAAGAACAAACCTTGAAAGTAGTACAGCATGTTACAAAGCTGGGCTTCAGAGTAAACCTAGAGAAATAAAAGCTCACTCCCTCACAATCAGCAGAATGGGTAGGTTTAATCTGGGACACACAACTCCAGACGATAAAACAAAGCCCAGCCAATGCCAAACGTCTACAATTAAAACTGTTCAGAGTATTACATGCCAAGACTATCACCAAGAAACTTTGGGAATCTCTGATAGGCTCACTAAATTGGGTACAAATGACAGTACCCCTAGGCCGCCTCAGACTGAAGAGACTAATCTGGCTAGGCAACAAAGCCTTCCCTCTAACACCTCACAATTACCCGCTCACCATCCCAAAGAGGATCCTACATCTCCTGGCCTTTTGGACAAGATCTCAAGTACGGGAATCGGTGGCACACTGGTCAGATCCACCTCCAACCTTATGGATAGACACAGATGCCTCGAGCCTGATAGGATGGGGCTACCAGTCAACGGAAGGCCATCAGAACCACGGGAAATGGACCACACTAAATCAGTATCACATCAATGCCAAAGAGCTAGCAGTTCCTCTATTCTTTCTCTTCTGACCATGCGACGTCATTGACCTCCAGATCAATAGCGTTCCGGATGGACAACATGGCCTCCGTAACTTGCTTTAAGAAACAAGGCTCCACCCGGTCCAGGATCCTCCAAGACCTCTCAGAAAAGATATTCTTTCTAGCCCAGAAATACTCCATAATAATCCACGCAACATACCTACCAGGGGTCTCCAATCTATGGGCCGACGCTCTATCAAGGGGAAAGAGCACTTCAGTGGAATGGGCCCTCAAACAAGAAACATTCAATCAATTAGTTCTACCATTTTCACCGCAAATCGATCTGTTCGCATCTCTTCAATCAACGAAGCTCCAGGCTCACATTTCTCGGGATCTCAAGACACGGGAGGGGGGCCCGGATGCCTTCACAGTAGATTGGAACAGATGGACATCGATTTACCTCTTCCCATCCCCAGACACCTCACTGATGTGCAAAGTCATTCACCACCTCAGATCGTTCCAGGGACAAGTAACCCTGGTCGCTCCAATGTGGCCTACTCAAGCGTGGTACACTCAACTTACTCAATGGTGCAACAACCCTCTGCAACTCCCCCTAACAGATTTCCACTTGGAAGAAATTGGAAACCTGCAGACCTCACTCAATTTTGCTATGTGGACATTCTCAAATCCAAGTGGCTCCCATCCTACGACGAGGAAGTCACTGACAAGCTCACAAATCAGTACACAGCTTCCACCCTGAGACAATACAGCTCTCACTGGAAACAATTTACAACGTGGATTGTAGATACTAACCAGAAGAACCCATCAGCTACATAAGATCAGTGATGGAATACGCAAGCCCAGCCTGGGCTTCTAACCTAGCTGAAACACATCATAAGACCTTACAGACTATTCAAAACAAAGCCCTGAAGATCATTACAGGCTGCACAGCTACTGCACCCACAGATCACCTACATCAAGAAACCAAAATCCTCAAAGTCAAAGACCATCTGGACATGAGAGGCACTCAATTCCTGGCAGCAGCCTCCACGAACCAAGACCACCCACTAAACTACATGGCAACACACCCACAGACACCAAGAAATATCAAAACAACACCCAGCACACGGTATCACACACAATTATTGTCCTCTCTCCCTCCCTGCCCACCCCGAACCAACATCCAGAAGCACATCCATACTCATATCTCTCACCGATCCATCCACTCACTCACAGACAACACACAGCTGCATGCACGACCTCCCGAAATCCATCCTTCCGAATCCTCCCTTCCTCGCGAGGACAGAGTCCACCTGGCCAGGCTGAGATGCGGACACCATCCAGCTCTCCTGAGCTATCAGAAGAGACTGGATGACTCCGTTGTCGACGCCTGCCCGGGATGTAACACAGCACCCCATACCATTAAACACATCATAGAAGACTGCATTTCACACAACCACTTACGCCAACAACACAATCTACACTCAATGAGAGCTCTGTGGGAAAGCCCGATCGTGGCCATGGCCTTTCTCAGGGACTCGGGGCTGTTCGGCCAGGCAGCTTAGGGAACAACAACAACAACAACAACCCATCAGCTTCCTTGTTGTTGAAATACCTAAATTACTTGTTTGAAACTAAGAATCTAGCAGTGAATACACTTAGAAACCACCTGTCGGCAGTGAAGGAACCCTTCATCATGCTCACCGGTCTATCCTTACCCCAGAAAGACGAACAAGGGTTTATGAAAGCTTGCTTCAAACTCATCATCAAATCTGACGCCTCGCTTCCAGAGGAAGCGCCCCAAAAGGGATGGCCATGGCATTAACTGTCTCCAGGCTCCCAGACATGCCACGACTGACCCACTCCACAGTGCCATTTCCACTAAGTGGATTATAACCATGAACACTGAAGGACAGACCCAGAGCAGTCCCTCACCCGGATGGCAGTTCCACCACTGTTTTGCTATTTTATTTACCCCAGTGGGGCCCTGGCTGGAAGCGTACAGTACCAAGCACAGGAATGTGCACGCTTCACGCTTCAAACTCAGCATGCTTCAAACTCAGAGCCCCAAATCGTCAGTTACTTCCTCAATGGTCAATCTCGAAGGTCCTAACGTTATTACAGTCTACGCCCTACTCGGTGAAATCAAACATAGAGAAGAAACTTAAGAAGTGTGTATTTCTGATGGCCCTAGCTACTGGCCATAGGGTCTCAGAATTGGCGGCCATGGCATGGTCCCCAAACTGTCTTCGTTTTGCCACTAACAACGACTCTGTACATATTGCCCCTGCACCAGATTTTATTGCAAAAAATAATCACCAGGAACATATCTTCACACCTTTCTCTATTCCTGCCTTGAAAAGAGGAAAGATACACCATGCCCTATGTCCTGTGAAAGCATTATATACCTACTTTAAGTCTGTTATTCCTAGAAATAAAGAACATTTATGGGTTTCTCCAGATGGCTCAACAAGGTTGGGGAAAAAAGTTTTAGCATCCACGATAGTAGATGTAATTAAGGAGGCAGATCCCCAGGTGATTGCCAAAGCTCACGACGTCTGCAAGTGGGCCACTACCATTAGGTTCCTCAACAACTTTTCAGTAGAGGATATCTCTCAAACGGGTCTTTGGTCCTCGAGCAATACTTTCCTATCCAGATATTTGTCAATACACCTGGAGAGACCCAATTTACCATGCATAGCTTTAAGGCTAGAACATACCCCCTGAGGGCATTAAGTAGACTGTTGTATCTGATTCAACACTTTTATTACCAGTCCAACAGTATAAGAGAAAGTGTGCCCTGCCAGTCACCATAAATGAAAAGAAAAGAGGGGGGCGCGTTGAAGTCCCATGACGAAAAGGCAGGTCACACAATCTGAAACATATAACAAGAATGTTATTACCACATGATATCTATTACATAGCAATACCTATGTTTATTGCAACTACAAATGTGTAACATTATTTTGGATTTTACTCTAAATTGATGATATAGATTACCAGTATGTATTCACATCTCAATAGTTCTGTTTTTATGAAATAATGCTTCTTTTAATGGTACCCGCCTTATACTGTATATCTTTTTCTTACTGTTATACCTTTTATAAGTAAATACATGTCACAGTTCACATATTAGTTTTCAGTCTTCCTTTTAATTTGTTTTGTAGCTAAGGACCACCTGAAGGTCCCTCCACCGGTCGTGATATTCTAGGCTCTTACGTCATTGACGTAAGGAGCCACCAATAAATTACGGTTTTGACAACCCGTAAGAGAAGGAAGGAAAAACTACTATTTATTGGTGGCTCCTGAAGTCAATGACGAAATTGCCCTCCCTCCATCCCCTTCCCATTCACATGCTCAATTTGGTATACACTTTAGAGGCCAGTTCAAGGTCAACTGGGATGTCAGGGCATGCTCATGGGAACAGAGGAAGATCTGAATGCGCAGTGGCGCGGTGTTCTAACTGTACTATTCCTTTTCCTTTTATTTTTCACTTTTCAGTGGCTCCGTCTCAATGACGTACCTTAGGAATGATTAAGGGGTACCCCCTAAGAAGATATTGGTTCTCGACCATACTGATCAGGATTAACCCGGGCTCAGAGGAGCCCGGAACGAGGCCATATTACCATAGGCTCTTACGTCATTGACTTCAGGAGCCACCAATAAATAGTAGTTTTTCCTTCCTTCCCTTACGGGTTGTCAAAACCGTATTCCCATTCTTTAATGACCAGGAAGGTAGGCCAGTCTCCCATAAAAAAGAGTGTGAAGCAGGACCAATCACCGACGAGCTTTCAAACCATCTTGACCTATCACCAGCCTCCCTTCGACCAACAACCTGACTTGCAGTATGACGAGCAAATGTTTATGCAAGTTAGGCATCAGGGACCGGAATGCTATAGGAACAAATGGAAATGTTAGGACCTCTTTTGCAGTACTTTTCCGGAGAACTGAACATAACCCAGAGAACCCAGAAGCTCCCGGAGATATAAACTTCACAAAGAATAACCCCTGATTCTGATAGAATCACAGAAGTCACAATTATATCTTACCTAGGCCCCTTAACAACATCAGGGGTATTAAATAAAATACTTCAATTGATTTTGTATAAACCTATCACTACCATGTATTTTTAGACTAAGTATTACCTTCACAAATTACATCACAACCATTCACTATGTCCTTCTAAAGTTGAATTACTACAAGTTAACCTTAAGAAATTAACTCCAGAAGCCCTAATTAATTATTGAACTAGATCTGTGCCCAAGATCTATTAATTATTATCTTATATTAAAACATCTTACATAATCATTACGCATACGTTACATACTTGTGTCAACTGATACCTAGCTCGAATACTCACAGATTTTCCTTGTATATGTCCATTCTATTGTGTATGTAACAAGTCGAAGTTGAAGTGTATAATGTGTATCTATTCCCTATTCAAATCTAGCATTTACCTAGAACCTATGCCCAATTTCCTAATTAATTATTATTCCAATTCTACTCCTCGAGAAGAAATATATATTGTTTGCTATTCTAATTCAAATCTAATTTCCTCTAAAAACCCAACTCACGCTCTGCGATCATTTTAATTAATTTGTTCCGTTGTGAATAAAGTATTTACTTCTTCTGATATGAAATAGATAATTTCGATTCATCTCGTCTAGGAATTCTAGTTCTATATACAGGTAGATCTATTATCTAAACCTTTCATAATCTCGAATACAATGCTAATTCGTTCTGTATTCCTTATAGGAATCTGTTAACCAGTTCAGAACTCCTTCATACCTTACTAGGTATTTACATAAGTGCAACTTCGTCGTGTACGTCATTTTATGCTATTAATAATAATAATAATAATAGTTCTTAAAGCTAGCGCATGCTAAGCTAGCTAAGGATAGCTCAATAAGGCCGATTAGGCGTATTTCCATTGGGGTCCTGTACTACTACCCCATCCCTTTGCTCATGAGGGATGGTAACGACTCAGTGCTTGTGAAAAATCTTTAATGCGCCGAGCGTGGGCGCGAACCCGGGCCTTCTGGGTGGAAGTCCAAGACGCTAGTCACTACACCAAGCGAGCCGCTAATTAGTACAGTACAGTAAACTTCCGTTAATCCGAAGGGCAGCGGACCGGCCCTTGTTCGGATTAGTGGATTTTTCGGATTATCGGACTTTACCCCTATGAACCTGTGTATGACGAAAACATTGAGGCATTAGGCCACCCAAATGACACAATGGTGCACACACACATATCATATGTTCATGAAATCACTTCAAAAGTTTACCATTGTATTTACCTAATTGTATTTACCTAATTGTAGTTTACAGGAGTTGAGCTAAGCTCGTGTTGTCCCGTCTCTCAGTCTACTTTTTATCCAATTTTTTCTTGAAAATATGGATGTTCCTTGCCCCTACCACCTCCTCCTCCAGCCCATTCCATTTGTCAATACATCTATAGGGGAAGCTAAACTTCCTGATATCGTTCTTGCAGGTAGGTCTTTTTACTTTGTAGCTGTGGCCTCTAGTTATTCCTGTATCCATAATTAATATATCCTCCCTATCCAGCCTCTCCAGCCCCCGGGTACATTTGTACATCATTATCATGTCTCCCCTCTCTCTCCTCTCTTTTAGACTCGGTAGATTTAATTTGTCTAGCCTCCCTTCATATGGCAGTTCTCTGAGACTTGGAACCAATCTAGTGACTGTTCTCTGGATTCTTTCTAACTTGTGAATATGCTTCTTTAGATGCGGGGACCACACCACTGCTGCATACTCCAATCTTGGTCTAATCATACTCTTCATAATTTTCGCTACCATGGTCTCATCCAAGTAGTTCAGAGCAACTTTCATATTCCCGGCCATTGCATACATTCCGCTAAAGAGCTTGTTAATATGTTTCTCTGGCGACAAATTATCTTGTATAATCAACCCTAAATCTTTTTCTTTTTCGGCCTTGCTAATTATATTATCTCCCATCCTGTACTCCCAATTTGGTCTATTCACACTTCTTCCCATATTTAACACATGGCATTTACTTATATTAAATTTCATTTTCCACTTGGTGCTCCATTCGTATATTTTATCTAAATCCCCTTGCAGCTCCTCACAACTACTTTTATTTGTTATTTGTCTCATAATTTTTACGTCATCTGCAAACATTGACATGTAAGAGTTTATGCCTATCGGCAGGTCATTCACGTACATAAGGAACATGAGAGGTGCCAACACAGATCCCTGCGGCACACCACTCTCAACTTTCCGCCACGATGAGTAAGTTCCTCTAATGTTGGTCCTCATTTCCCTATCTGTTAAATAGCTCTCCATCCATTTCAGCAAACTCCCCCTGACACATCCTAGCGTCTCAAGCTTAGATAACAATCTCTTATGTGGTACCTTATCGAATGCTTTGGAAAGGTCTAAGTAGACGCAGTCCACCCATCCGCCTCTTTCTTGGAGTACATCTATCACCCTACTGTAATAACATAGCAAACTGGTAACACAAGATGTCCCTTCTCTGAATCCAAATTGCTTTGGGGTTATTATCTTCTTTCTCTCCAACATTTTCATCCATCTCTTCCTAATTAGCTTTTCACAAATCTTGCATACAATACTAGTAAGTGAAACTGGTCTATAGTTTAGAGGGTCCTCAGGGTTTCCATTCTTGTATATCGGAATGATATTAGCTCTTTTCCATTCAACAGGAACCTGTCCTTTATCTAAGGAAGCTTGAATTATGTCCCTCACTGGCTCCACTAATTGCTCTGCACACTCCTTTGTCATTGTAGCCTATTACCTACTTCAAAACATTCAGATTAATGATCTTCTTCTTCTTATTGTTTAAATGTGCAGTTTGCTTGGAGGGTTGTGGTGTCTCCAGATTACTGCACAGGCGTTTTAGGAGGGGTGAAAAGAACAATTGTTAGTATAATAGGGGTTAGGAGAGATAGTAAAGGTGGATTTTATACTACTGTACTGTATATGGGGGGTAAGTTTGTCGTTGTCTTTTGAGGTCAGGGTGATTTAAGTCTAGGTGAGGGTGAGGTCAGAGATGATGATGATCAGTTGTAGTACAGTACAGTACTGCTCTATGTGTACTGTGTGATTCAAGTCAAGGTGAGGGGCGCTAGTACTGTTCCTTGGGAAACTGAGCTTTTGACGTCTGAAGGCTCAGATGTTACTTGGCTTACTGCTACCGATTGTTTTCGGTTCACGAGGAAGTTGTATATCCACCTTCCGATTTTACCTGTTATCCCTTTTGCTTTAAGTTTGTGTGCAATAATACCATGATCACATTTATCAAATGCCTTAGCAAAATCGGTGTAAATGACGTCCACGTTTTTCTTTTCTTCTAGGGATTTAAGAATTCTGTCGTAATGTTCCAATAGTTGCGAGAGACATGATCTTCCTGCTCTGAACCCATGTTGACCAGTGTTGTGTAGTTCATTTTTTTTCCATAAATGTTGAGATTTTGCCTCGCAGGACTCGCTCGAAAATGTTAATGATGTGGGAAGTCAGAGCTACTGTGCGATAGTTTTTTGGTAGTGCTTTACTCCCTCCTTTATGCAAAGGGGCAATTATTGCGTTTTTCAAACTATCCGGTATTTCTCCAGTGTCTAGACTCCTTCTCCACATTATAGCCAGGGGTTTTGAGAGGTTTTCCTTACATTTCTTTATTAGGATCGAACTCCAAAAGTCCGGGCCTGGTGCCGAGTGGGATGGCATGTTGGCGATGGCTTCTGCTATGTCTTTTGGTCCGAAATTAATATCCAGAATCTGGGGGGTTTCCGTGGGGGGATTATTCATGAAAAATTCATTTTGGTCTCTGATTGCTTTTGTTTTCGTCAGGCTTACTGAAGACTGTTTCATACTGTAGACGTAATAGTTCACTCATTTCCATTTTGTCCCCTGTGAATGACCCATCATCTTTACTTAGTGGGCCGATGTTTGATGTGGTTTTAGTCTTATGTTTAGCGTATGAAAAAAAGTACTTGGAGTTTTCCTTTATGCTTGCAATAGCTTTGCTCTCCTCTTCTATTTGTTGTAGCTCATAGGAGATTCTTAGTCGTTGTTCAATTTCCACAATTTCTCTCCTCTTCTATTTGTTGTAGCTCATAGGAGATTCTTAGTCGTTGTTCAATTTCCACAATTTCTCTATCTATTTTGACCTTTTGTCTTTCCTGTAGATTTTGTTGTGTGCGTCTTTGTGTTAGTAATTTTCTTCATCTGTACAGCTTCCTTCTTTCCCGTTCTTGTTTGCTTCTTCGTCTTGTTTGTCTTTCTGGTATGTGGTGGCTACAGATTTGGGTCATGGTTTCCGTTAATAGGACTAGGCATTCTGATGGTGTCCGGTTGTTCATTAAATCTTCCCAGTCCATTTCCTCCATTTCTTGGTTTACCTCTTCCTACCTAATATTTCTTGGTTTACCTCTTCCTACCTAATATTTTTGCTATTGAAGTTAAATTTGCTGAATGGACCAGTTTTTGGTCTAGTTTCTGAGGTGTTCTGTACACATGCTAGGGTTGTTTTGATCTCAATTAATTTATGATCTAAGTATGTTGTGTCTGATATGTTAACACTGTGTACTAGGATGTCATTATTAGTGAAGACATGGTCTAAGATATTGTTTTCACGTGTGGGTTCGGTAATATGCTGGTTAAGACTAAAAAAGTCGCAAAGTTTAAATAGTTCTCTTGCATTTGCTTCTCTGGCGATTAACGACACTATTTGGTCTTCTAGTTGCCTCCACTTGATGTTTGGAAGGTTAAAATCTCCTAACCACATAATATTTGGTGTCGGGTTTCCCAGGGCTATCACTTCTGATTTTATCATGTTGATCTGGGTTTTGAATTCTTCTAAGGATGAGTCAGGAGGTCTGTATGTAACAATAACTGCTAGGTTTAGGGATTCTATTTTAACTCCAAGTATTTCCACTACTTCATTACTGTTATTTAGAAATTCAGTAGATATCAGCAAGTCATGAATTTACAAGGCTACACCTCCACGAGTTCTATGCGTTCTGTCCGCCCTATGTAGGTTATAACCAGGAATCCATACTTCACTATCTGCCTGATCTTTAACCCTTAAAGATCGGGGGCGGACTTAAGTCCGCCTCCAATTTGCAGCAAGTTAGGAGCATTATTAAGGCTTTTAAAGGGTTAAAATCGAGTGCAAATGGCCGGGAGCGCAGCGGGCCAGACAGCCGACACCCAGGGCTTACCGCCACCCATTAACTCATGTTCCCTGTGTTCTCGAGAGGCCGGCAGTGTAGCCAGTAGTGAGCATAGCTGGGAAAAATATGCCGCTATACGCTAAACTCCCATGTTACTGCTACCACTGTATGAGAACCACAAGTGCTACGTAGCTCGTTCTGGTCTCATTTTGAAGCTTTTAGCACCTAGTTTTTTGCTGAATACATTTCTTTTCATGCAGATACTTGATTTATCATTCAGGAGGGCCTGAATATGCCAAAATAAGCCCAAAACCCCCCGCTAGACAAGGGTTAATGTAGGTTTCTGTGAGAGCCGCAAATATAGCATTTCCTTCTAGCAGGCCCCTAATAAATGGTACTTTGTTTGTGGTTCTATTTTTAAGACCTTGGATGTTTGCAAACAAGACGGGGGAGGGGCTACTATGTGTACCTAGTAGTCCTCGGGGGATATTTGGTGTTGCTCGTAGAGCACATCCTTGTGCCACGCTCGGGAGGAGAGGAGGTACTCTAGCTGGGCTATTTGTTCTTCCAATTCTCGCACTTTGTTCATCTTGTTCTGCCATTTCCCATAGTGTCTTCTTTCTCTGTCTCGTCCTCGCAAAACTGGAGTTTTTTTGGTTAGCATTTGTGTTGTTTCTGACTATCCTCCAAGTCCCCCTAATATGGAAATCTGAGCATTTGCTATCATAGCATTTCTTACTCTCTAGTGATGACTGGCAGAGGGGTGGGTGGTGGTATTTGCAGTTTTCACCAAATCTGCATTTGCCATCTCTGATCATAATGTTGCAAATTTTGGGGTGCTCAAATCTGCATTTTACTCCATTAAGTTCACCTTTTGGTCCAAAGTAGTGATGGGTGATACGAGTACTTTCATTTCGATACGATACCAAGTATTTTTCAGTTCAGTATCGGTGGTATCGAGTACCGATACTGAGTACTTTGCTTCTAGTATCGGTTATTGTAAGTATTTTCCATATATATAGTACAGGGGTAATCAAATATTAACCCCCCCAGACAGAAATAGTTAACTTACTGACGAGGAGGCGGACGACACGGTACTATTTATTAGTGGCCCCTCCATCATTGACGAACATGCCTATTACATAAGGCATCCTCTTCAAACACTAATCCGCCGTAGTTTGAATCTACCGCGCAGAGCATTTAAAAAACTGAGGAGCCTTCATCATGAGCGCACGCGACCTCACTCATGGCTTCAGTCATTATGAATTGGGTTCTCACTACGAAAAAACTTCGTAAAAATAAAAACAAAAAGAAAATAAGAATAACTATCTAATAAGCTTTCCATCATATCGTGGATGTACTTGTGTGGATTTCTGACCAGACGCTGATTCAGGCGTCATTCCTCCTTCTCTGCTCTGCGTTCAGCCTGCCCGGACGTGTCACCCCACGCTCCGCTGATTCCGCATTTGTTGCGTCCCTAGTGAGTTTTTTCTCATTTGTTTACTCCGGGATGTATCGAGTAAGGTTAGGATATGTGTAGCAGGAGTGTCCTGGGCTGGTTGCCCGCAGTGCAGTGTATTTTGGGTCGTGTGTTTGGGGCATCTATTTCGGATGTTCCCTCGTGGTCCTGTTGTGGACATGTGAACTTTTTCACAGTTAGTTAGCTTGTGTTGCAGGCGGCTTTCATTACGCGTTAGTTATTGCTGCCTTTTATCTGTCTGATGAGGTAAGCTTTGCTTACTGACGTTCCCAGCGTATTTTTCTTCACTTAGTGAAGTTTTTTCTGGGTCCCGAGTCAGTCTTCCCTTTGCCGGAAGTATTTGCTACAGTGGTGTGTTGGCGGTGGTTCCTGTTGTGATATTTCCAGTGTTTTGTGTATATTTCAACATTTATTATGCCGTCTACTTAGGCCTAGCCAGCCACGCGTAGCTTTTGCCACATGTACAAGTGTTATTGTTTATTATTTATAAATATGCCCTACTGTGTCATGTGTATCCGGGTTTTAGTTGTGTATTGGCTAATTCCTCGGACTATGTTTGTTCCTGGTTTAGTTGTGTATTGGCTAATTCCACGGATTATTGTGTGGACTTAGGTTAGTCGTGCGTGGCTTCCTTCGTGTCTGTTGTACGATCAGATGGTGTCTGTTCGGGGTGGGTTTCCTTCCGGCGGGTTTTTTCTCGGTTTCACCATGAAAAAAACCCGGCCGAGAGCCGTGTTGGGCCACACGTGGTTTTCACACAGGCTTGTATTCCCGGCGATGAGGTGTCTGTGGCTCTCCAGGACTGCGTCTCTGTTGGTACCTGGTTTCAGGCACCCTTTGATTCCCGGCGGAATGACTGTACCCATTTATAAAATGCTGTTCATACGAACATACGTTATGTAGTTTTTCTACCAGGTTTTACAAAAAACCACATGAAAAACCTAGCTGTGTTAAGGGCTTTCCTCCCCGGCGATCTTTTACAAAGAAGTGGGGACAGGAACTTATGGGGTTAACTTTTTGACATCTCACCCGGCGGGTGTACCTTGGTAGGGTGGGATGAACAACTAAGTCAATTAGTTCATTAACCATTCCATTTTAAGTGATACTATATGTATCGCCGCCTTTATACTTACGGCGATTGAAGGTTCAATTAGGGTTAACATCGTTTTTCACACCCGGGGGTGCTCCTAGGTGGAGGAAATAAGGAATTTACAATTCAATTTCGAGTTAACCACTTAATTTAGTGATACAATTAGGTATCGCCGCCTTCAACCTTACGGCGATCTTTTTGTGACAATTCGTTAGGAATCAGATCTCGTGTCAGCCCGCCCTGTGTTATTCTACTAAAATATTTCAAGGGCCGGCGTCTTATTGGGGGGTTGTTTTTGTTCCAAAAATTGAATCTTAAGACAGTCACCACCAGAAAGACTATAATCGCCATGCTGGACAGTTATATTATGTCAGAGGGTATTCTTCACTTTCTTCAAAAGATTTGTTTAGATATTCTGAACCCCGCCGCGTAGCGAGCTGTGATCATTGTGTCATTACATCTCGTTATCCGGTGGGTTATTAACACTTGTGTGCGAACATGTTGGGTTAACCTTATGAGGATTAATTCCTGGAAATTTTCTTTTTTTCCAGAGCTGGGCTCCGGCGGACCAATACAGACCCGGCGGTAGTTTCCCCACCAGTCTCTGTCATGGCTACCTCAGCCCCAGTCTTTGCTTTATGCACTACCCCTGATTGTTCCGGTATCCCTATTTTTGCGCATACCCGTTGCATAAGGTGTGTTAAATGTCTCGACCGTTCAAGGGGTCTCTGGGTTATGCGTAATTGTTCTTTTTGCTCCCAATTAGCTATCAAGGTCCTTTGCGATAATGATAAGACCGCGGCAGTAGCTTTAAGAGAAGTACGGCAGCAGATGGCAGCTTACACTACGATTGTTGCGCATAAATCACTTCAATGTGACAACGTCCCTCTTTGGGATCGATTGCTGTTTGAACACCCTCCCCCCCCTAAACGTTCCTCTAGAGTCACGAGTTATAAGCCGGCAGAGACTGGTCAGGGTTCTGTATCTTCGGCTACTACACCAAAACGTCCAAGAGAGCCTACACCCCCGGCGTCCGCCTCATCGTCTTGGGAGAGATCTCGGTCTCGGTCACCTCTCAGACGCCAGTCTTCTAGTCTTGCCTCTTCACCAGCGAGTAAGAAGAGTAGGACGGAAAGTTCCACCAGTGGTCACGGCGAGGATTCCTCCAAATCTAAGAGTAGTTCTCGGTCACACCGTAGCCATAAATCCTCCAAAAAGGATTCCCATAAGAGACAGTCCTCCCTACATTCACCAGCTTCTAGTGCCTCTCATAATACCTCTACCTCAGGCAAAGTTTGTGTTAGGCCTCAAGGGTCCAGTGCGGTGCCGGTCCCTAAAGAGGATTTACCTAGTAATATTCTAACCCTGGAATTGGAAAGTTCAGGTGGTTCAATAATTGAGAATGTTTCAGACTCCCAAGAGAGTGTAGGCCACGGCCTCGGTGTTTGGCGGTTTTCTCAGCCAGGGTCTGACCACCCACGTCCGACTCAAACGAGTCACACAGTAGCTGATGTCCACAGGGACGCGGCGATCCCATCCTCTATTCCTGACTTATCTTGGCAACAAGGTACCCCAGCTTCGGCGGGGTCTTCTCAGGAGGATCAGGAGGAAAAAGACGAGGTTTCTATAATTTCGGAGATGGAAGGGCAAGAGTCAGGCTCAGGCTTAGACGTCGCGCAGGATAGTAATGATTCACCTGTAAGTTCATCATCTAACCAATTTGTTACTGCGCAAGAAATTAATGGGCTACTTACTGATGCTTTATCTAAATTTTTTGGCCAACAACAGGAAACCCCCACTATGGACTTGGGGGCTCCCATGACAAGTTCTACGGTACGGCCTCTGATGACTTCGATTGCTTTATCTAAGATACCTAACCCTCCCACTCTGTCACCATCAGGGGTTACTAAGCCTGCTACGGCGGCATTGACAACTTCAAATGTCAGGGTCATCACGGACGTCAATCCACCCCCTCTAGACAAGGCGCCTCTCAGAAAGGTAGCTATGCCCTTGCTTTATGGACCAGACGAGTCATGGGTCCTTTTGACCCCCACTAACCCAGAGCTCGCCCAACCTACCTTCTCAGGGGAACTCCCGGTACCGCGTGAGTGGGTCATCCAGGGCAATAAATCAAAGAAATTGAGGGCCTTGGATATTTTTGGGAATGTACTAGACGTAAACATCAAGGCTATACCTAGTTATTATCACCAAGACTATTTTGTGTATGCTACTAAACCAGCTTTACCCCCTGCCTCAGCTTCAAAACTATTTTCAGACTGGTCTAAGCTGGATGGGTTTAATGATATTAAGACTCTGTCAGCTCTTACTCCTGAACTTGATTTACAGACCGTCACAGACGAAGCAGCTAATCCAGTTTTGAAGGTGGGGCAGTTGGGGCCAGGACCTTGGGTAGATTGGGAGATAGAGGCTCAAAACTTTGCAACCACATTCACTTCTAAATCTTCCCACCAGATCCCTCAGGACACTCATTCTTGGTTCTCCATGCCGGTAGGTTCTGCCGGCGGAGTCCCAGCTGCCCCTAAGATTAATCTTTGTGAGCTAAAAGACCCCTTCACTACCCCTACCCCTACTCACCTAGACAGAGAATTTAGGCTAAGGGGGAAACCTTTCGCCTGTTCTCTCAGTACATAGTGTCTCAACAGGTGGCTAAGTCTTTACTATGGTCCACTCAGGCAATCGCAGACGCGGATGCCAGAAGATCGGTTGAATTATCCCGGCGACTGCTCCTCCAGTCGTCAATCCAATCCTTGGGTGACATACGCACCGCCTTGCTTGAGGCGGTACGAGCAAGACAAGATCTCAGAATGTCTTTAGTTCGCAAGCTACCTGATCGCATTGCGAATCAGGTGATCATGTCACCAGTGCTTACTCCCTCTTTAATGTCCCCTGAAGTGTGGCGAACGGTGTTCAATATGGCACAGGCCGTTAAGCACAGTCCCACTCCAGCTAAGAAACCTGCATTTAACTTCCCCAAACCTAGGCCAACTGCTAAAGCTCAGCCAGGGGGATCTAAACCCTTTCTTCTGCCTAAGTCCTCCCACTCCCCCCAAGGTCAGTACAGGCATAGACAGTCGGTTTTCAGGTCAGAGAGGACGCGGCCAGCATAAGCCAGGTCAGGGTCAGTCTTCGGCCAACACCAGCCAGCCGGCAAAGCGTCCAACACCACCAACCCCACCATCAAAAAACTAAAGTCTCTCTCACTCCCGGTGCCAACCTTAAGGCCGGAGGACCCGAGGGTAGTACAGCCGGCGAACCCTTGTCTGCTAACTGGGTCGTTCCGAACGTGTCACCAAGTATGGCCTTTAAACACTTGGGCACGGATGGTGGCACGCAAGGGCATCACTTGGCAGTGGCTCCGGTGACCTCGCTTACGTCAGCCGACAACGGCGAATTTTGTTTCTTTAGAGGTGGAGTCACTGGTCCAGGAAATGATTGCCAAGAATGTCATCATCCCGGTCCCCCCAAATTACCCTGTATTCACGTCCAAACTATTTTTGGTTCCCAAAAGGGACAGTGTTCAGATGAGGCCGGTCGTAGACCTGTCTTATCTGAACCTTCACATTCACAACGAATCTTTCAGAATGTTAACAGTACACCAAATCAGGCTAACACTTCCGCCGGGAGGTTGGATGTGTTCACTAGACCTGACAGACGCCTATTGGCACGTCTCGGTCAACAAAAGATTTCAAAGGTTTTTGGCCTTACGGATCAGGCACCAAAATTTTGTTTTTCAAAGGATGCCGTTCGGCTTGAACCTAGCACCTCGATTATTCACGAAATTAGTCCGGCAAGCCCTGATACCATTGTTAAAACAGGGGATCAGAGTGTTGTGGTATCTAGACGACTGGCTGGTAGTGGCAGAGACACAACACTTATGCATAAAACATGTCAATATTATTTTAAATCATGTCAAAACTCTAGGCTTCAAGGTAAATCTGGTAAAGTCAAACCTTGTTCCCTCACGAGTAATTCAGTGGATAGGGCTGGTCTGGGACACGGCCGCTCTCACTCTGAGTCAGAGTGTGGACAATCGCAACAGGTTTCGCAGGAAACTGTTCATGTTTCTTCACAGTCTGACTACGACGCGGAGGGTCTGGGAGTCTCTGGTAGGCTCTCTCAACTGGATTCAACTAACTGTCAAGTTGGGCCGGTTGAAAGTAAAACGATTAATATTGGAAGGCAACAAATATTTCCCGCTCTTACCGGCGGAAAAATTATGGCCCATCCCGAAATTAATCCACACCTTGCTAGCGGTCTGGGCAAAGAGGGAAACGTTGCATTCAATAATGTCATGGACCTCTCCTCCACCAACGGTATGGGTAGACACGGATGCGTCAGGCACAATAGGGTGGGGATTTCAGTCAAATCAGGGGCACCAGGGTCAGGGGCTTTGGTCCCACTTAGAAATCTCTCACATCAATGTCAAAGAATTACTAGTCCCCTTGTATTTCCTTCAGGCTCACGGGCCGGCGTTACAGGGCAAGTCGGTGGCCTTCAGGATGGACAATCTGAATGCAGTTCACTGTATTCAGAAACAAGGATCAACGAGGTCAAGGAGGTTGCTAAACGTGTCGGAAGAGATTTTTACTCTCGCCAACAGACTAGACATTTACATTCACGCATCTTATCTCCCAGGCGTAGCGAAAGTCTGGGCAGACGCTCTGTCCCGGAGACAGAGCACGACAGTAGAATGGGAGCTCAAGCAACCCATTTTCAACCTAATGATTGCAGAGCTCTCCCATCCACAAGTGGATCTTTTCGCGTCCGAGGAGACTCACAAACTCCCTCTATACCTCACCCGCCGGACGAAAACGCCGCCAGGGGGGCCAGACACCCTAGTGACAGACTGGGACAGATGGAACTCCATCTATCTGTTTCCGCCGCCAGATGCGTCACTAATGTGCCACGTAGTGAACAAACTACGAGATTATCGAGGCTTAGTCTCGCTAATTGCGCCCCTGTGGCCGGCGCAGTTGTGGTACCAGCAATTAAAAACGTGGTGCCCGGACCCGGTGTCGCTCCCGGTCGGGTATTTCCACTTAGACACGATTGGCAACCTAGCGACCTCGCTGACTTTTGCATTATGGACATTCAGGAGGCCAAGTGGCTAGCACCATACGGTAGAGATGCGACCAATAAATTAATCAATCAATATACTCAGTCTACGAAACGACAGTATCACTCACATTGGCAAGCTTTTACTTCCTGGATCATCAGAACGGAACAGAATGTGCCGTCAGTGGCTTTAGTTTTCAATTATTTAAATTATCTGTTTGAGCAGAAACATTTATCTGTGGTAACATTAAAAAATCACTTAACTGCGATTAGAGTGCCCTTTTTAGACCTGACAGGTCTCTCCATACCGGTGGCGGAGGAAACAGGTTTTATGAGAGCTTGTTTTAAACTTCGCCCACCTCCCCGTCAGCTCATGCCTACTTGGTCTCTCGACAAAGCCTTGTCTTTACTTCACTCTCGTCTGTACCATAATACTGCAGACTTTGCATTACTCTTAACCCGTTGAGACCCAGCGTCGCACGTGTTGTGTCGGCAGTCTGTGATCACCAACTCCCAGCGACGCATCACGTGCGTCCGACATATAAAAAACACTTACGTGGCTTGTAAGGTAGGAAATGGCGGGAGAATAGGAGGGGGAGGTACCGTAGTGTGTGGGGGAGCCGGGCCAGTAGGTGTGAGCGGGCCGAGACAGCCGCGCGGCTGGTGGTGGTGGGCTTAGTGGGGATAGTTTACACCCCTAGTTTACCGCCACTTTGAACCTTCATTACTCCGGTCGTATGGGAGCTAGAGGCTTGAGATTTATGTGAGATACTCCTTAGGATGTATGCCGTACAATGCCATACTCAATTTTTACCCTAGTGCTCCCGGGCGGGTGGTCATGCGGGGGAGACGAACTATTGAAACCCCCCCCCCGCCCCCCAAATGACCGAAATGAGTTTTTTTTATTTGTGTGTTCATTTCTCACCATTCTCTTCCATTTTGGCTCAACAAATTTTGTTGAAGCTCCCCCCCCCCCCCCCCCCCCACGGCCCCCCCACACCAAAAAAAAATGTCAGAGGTGATTTTTTTTTTTTTTTTTTTCATTTCTCATCCTTGTCTTCCATTTTAGCAAACAAAAAAAATAAGTGAAAATGGCTTGGGACTGGGGTGAACAAAATATTATAACTAGCCGGGGCTCAACGGGTTAAAAAAGGCGGTTTTCCTTATGGCTTTGGCCACCGGGAACAGAGTGTCTGAGCTGGCGGCGATGAGCAACACACCTAATTGCCTTAGGTTTGGCAGACTTAATGAATGTATTTACATTGCACCTTCCCCAGGTTTTGTAGCCAAGAATGAGCACAGTGCACACGTGTTTTCGGAGTTCACGGTGCCGGCGTTAAAAAAAGGGGTAAGGTGCATCATAATCTATGTCCAGTGCAAGCTCTAACCAAATATTTGAGAGTAGCTCCTCTTAACCCCCAAGGTGCTTTATGGGTAGCAAGTACGGGTAAACGCTTACCTAAACGACGATTAGCCTCTCTTCTGGTCGAAGTCATTAAAGAGAGTAATCCCGGCGTTGTGGGTAGGGCCCACGATTTACGCAAATGGGCAGCTTCTTTACGTTTCCTGAAAAAATTTTCAGTAGAAGATATCGCGTCCACTCAGTTGTGGGCGTCTAATCATACGTTTTTGTCTAGATACTTGTCAGTTGCTCTAGACAAGCCTTCCTTACCATGTATAGCTTTAAGGCAGAGGGTCTAGGTGGCCCTGCAGTCACTTTTGTGTATTTTCACGAGAAGGGGGGGGGGGGGGTGCAGTCAGCTGACATAGGACACCCTAGACCCCGCCGGAGTATAAAAGCTGTGATACAATTTAAGGTTAATGTGATATGAAAATTTCTCAGCGAGAAATTGTGCTAGTACAATGTTAGTACAAAACAACGGTGTTGTTATAGTAGTTTTAGCTGCGAAAGCAATCTAATATTAAAATAGTGGAGATCCTTTGCAATTTACCTCCACGATTATTTTGGGGTTTATTATGTGCACATATAAACTTATAACTTGTTATTTTTGTCACCACTCGTTGAGTGGGGTGCCTTTGTACCTGCAGATCTGTGTTCAGAATCTTCAGGGTTACCCATTTTTTGTCAGACAGGCTTCTTTGAAGCACGCACCTGCCTGAACCCCTTTTTCTTGTATATTTTTGGCCTACGCCACATTTAAATATATTTTTCAAAAGTAAGAATACTATGTGGTTGTTTTTTATTATCTGCTTTTATAGAGTTATGATATGATTACGAATGTCCCCCTCCAGTCTTAGAAATCAGGCATGTTCGTCAATGATGGAGGGGCCACTAATAAATTATAGGTTTGACTCCTGTAAGGAGATATAGAAAACCTAATATTTAGTAGTGGCCCCGTAATCATTGACGACTGGGGCCCTCCCGACCGTCCCCTTCCCATTCGTTGATGTATTAAGGATTTTGGTTTACTTGATATGTCAGTGAAGGAGGAATGACGCCTGAATCAGCGTCTGGTCAGAAATCCACACAAGTACATCCACGATATGATGGAAAGCTTATTAGATAGTTATTCTTATTTTCTTTTTATTTTTATTTTTTACGAAGTTTTTTCGTAGTGAGAACCCAATTCATAATGACTGAAGCCATGAGTGAGGTCGCGTGCACTCATGATGAAGGCTCCTCAGTTTTTTAAATGCTCTGCGCGGTAGATTCAAACTACGGCGGATTAGTGTTTGAAGAGGATGCCTTATGTAATAGGCATGTTCGTCAATGATTACGGGGCCACTACTAAATATTAGGTTTTCTTTATCTCCTTACAGGAGTCAAACCTATAATCCCCATAACTGTTAAAATCTCACTGAGGGACCGTTAGAAGTCGGAGGAACTTGGGGTTGCCACCATTCGACAGATTTTGATCTAACTTACCTAATTTACCGAGTTCAATATGACGCTAGAGCGTCATATAACTTATTAGAGGTATTAAGATGAGTTGATATGACGCTCTAGCGTCATATGAGTATTTTGGCAAAACCATCATATGACGCTCTAGCGTCATATGAGACGGAGAGTGTTAAGACCAGACATAAAATCAATCACATGATACAGTATACAGGTATATTACTAGTAAGATTAAATACAATTTACTTTACATTTTAATATATTACTATAACTTCCCATATTATTACTATTACTATTAAAATAGCATGTGGAGATGCACATATTGATATATGAAGAATTATACTTAATTTGAGTGACGGTAAGACAGGTGTAGTAATGAATTATGGATAATGTTTTTGTTTTAATTATGTAATAACTGAACATATATTTCTCCTTACTTTACAAAAAACAAGAGCACCATAAAATAATTAATAATAGTAAGCAAACTAATAGATGATAGTCTATTACTTTTCTGTTAGGCCTATAGACCCATTTTATTTAGTCTAAAGTCTTGATGACTAAACAAAATGGGTCTATAGTAGAAAAGCAATAGACTATTGTCTATTATTTGCAGTATTTAGCATACATTTTATTTATTTCATGACTATTTTGCATATGTTTCTCAAGTACTCGTAATACTCGATACCAAACCTTCAGAATCGATACTTTCAAGTAGAGAGGTGGTATCGGAAATATCGATACTTTGGTATCGATACGCCCACCACTAGTCCAAAGTGGCACATTCTTTTCAGGTGATATCTGCATACAGGTATAGCTGATCCTTGTGTGCCTGAGTGTGTTGATGTGGTGATTGATGTTGCAATTTCCTTTGTATCGGTATGCATATGTTGCCTTGGGACCAGTCAAGATACTTCCCGAGTGGCACTACCTGTCTCTTGATTGGTTGTGGTTGGAGCACCCTGTACTGCCGTGGTTGTGGTAGATGGCAGTTGGTTTTGATTTTGAGGGCTATCCCCTTCATTCCTCTTACGTTGTTGTTGCTCGGGGGAGTTGGGTACAAAATAAAGTCCTTCTGCCTGGGTGGTGGTTTGAGGTGACATAAGGGTCTCGGTTGGGCAGATAGAGGGCGGAGGAGGTGGAGGTGGCTGAGAGGTAACTTATGGGGGTGTGGTTGGTTGTGAAGGGCAATGTGGGGGCAATTGAGGTTGAGAGTCACGTGGGGTGGTGTGAGGTTGAGAGTTACGTGGAGGTGTAGGGGGCTGAGAGTTATGGGTATTTGTGCGTGAGGGAGAGTGTGCGCACACAGGTGACAATGTATCACTGCAGTGTGACAGCCAGTAACTAAGATCTATGAATCGCGAGCATGATGTTAAATTTGTCGAGGACTGTGTTTTGTTGTCAGAATGGGGTGAATTATTTTCATTTAGCAAGGCCATTTGGACTTTCTGGCCAATTTTCTCCATTACATCAGTAAATTCTTCTTGTAGCATAACAAGATGTCTTTCAGCATTTTCTTTAGTTTAAGTTCATTTAATTCATTGAAGCAATTTACACATGTAAGTCCTTTTTTTCCTTTGTTATGCTTACCCATGCATTGCTGATGAAATAGCAATGTACAGTCCCGGACAGATCAAACAGCAACACCCCGTCCACCAGCTGTGTGGTGTGGGGCTCTGCGGATTTGGTAACACTGGCAGGAGGTGGGAGGGATGTGGGTGGATGATGAGGGGAGGGATGTGGGGGGTTTAGGGGGGAGTGTGGGAGGGTGAAGAGGCAGTAATCATGGTATGGCTGGTGGGAGGGGGCAAACGAGTGACGGGGTAGGGGAGAACAGTGACAAGCAAATTTTCCTATAGAACAAGCTACTCCCACAGGATTTTAAATTACACACACCTACAATATCACTGTATGCTACATTTAACAAATTTAACAGTCTGCTCTCCCCTACCCTGTCACTTGTTTGCCCCCTCCCACCAGCCACACCATGATTGCTGCCTCTTCACCCTCCCAATTCCCCGCTAAACCCCCCACATACCTCCCCTCATCACCCACCCACCCACATCCCTCCCACCTCCTGCCAGTGTTACCAAATCCGCAGAGCCCCTCACCACATAGCGGGTGGACGAGGTGTTGCTGTTTCATCTGTCCGGGACTGTACATTCTTCACATTTGGCAGTTTGGTCCTCGGACTTTAGCTTGCATTTAGTACATGTATTGGTATCCATCTTTGATCGTAGTTTAGTTTACTTTCATTATTTTATCCTATTCTTTAGTGATTTATATATCAAGGTGGAGAGTGTGGAGTCATGTGACGCATGACACTGTGTGTGGATGGACCTGAGGGAGCTGGGGTGGTGCCCGCGCGTCGTGTAGTGTCGGGTGTCAAGGTCGACCAGGGGAGGAGTTGGAGGGAGGCAATTTTATTGGTACAGTCGACCCTCGCATGGGCGGACCCCAGTTGACCGGACTTCGGTTTGTGCGGACCCAACAGCCGATGCGGACAAGTCCCAAAAAGACCGGACAAATCGGGCAAAAGACCGTTAATTTAAAAGTTGTCCGGTATTTTAATAGTTCGTGTTTGTCTATCGCTCACTTCCCCCTCTGCAACTCTCTTTCTATCTATCTATCTCTCTAATGCATCTACCTAACTCCCTTATACATTAACATAACTGTCTTATTTGGTCTTTTTTTAATCTATAAATCAATTCTAATACGATGGAATTGAAAACAATATTACCCTTCTAACACACAAATAATAAAATGAAAACTAGAGTAAATAAAAAATGTCTCCTTTGTCTTTCAGAAACATAAGTCCGTCTCATATATGTTAGTATTTTATCGCTCGCTCGCCCCTAGCAACTCTCTCTCTATCTATTTATCTCTCTAATGCATCTACCTAACTCCCTTATACATTAACATAACTATGTCTTATTTGGACTTTTTGTAATCTATAAATCATTTCTAATGCGATGGAATTGAAAACAATATTATCCTTCTAGCACACAAATAATAACATGAAAAAGAGTCAATAAAAAAAAAGTCTCCTTGGTCTTTTCAGAACCAATTAAGTCCGTCTCATAATAGTTTGTGTTTATCATAAACACGCTCACTCCCCCTCTGCAACTCTCTCTCTTTCTATCTATCTATCTCTCTAATGCATCTACCTAACTCCCTTATACATTAACATAACTATGTCTTATTTGGACTTTTTGTAATCTTTGAATCATTTCTAATGCAATGGAATTGAAAAATATAATATCCGTCCAGCACATATATAAACAATACATAAGATAGTCAACATCATCACAGTAACGGGGTCGGGGTTGAGGCCGGGATGGTGAGGGGAGGGAGTAGGCCTACAGCGGCGGGGATATATATATACAGTATATATACAGTATATATATATATATATATATATATATATATATATATATATATATATATACATATATATATATATATACAGTATATATTTTTTTTTTTTTTTCAATGTACAGTAAACCCCCGCTCTTTCGGACTTCAATCTTTCGGAATTCTCAGACTTTCGGACTAGCATTTCAATTCGGACTCATGGTTCAGCCTTTCGGATTTGTCCGAAAGGCTGAGAAAATACCTCTGTCCTTTTCGGACTACACTTTCGGACTACATTTAACTTCGGACTCATGCTTCAACCTTTCGGATTTGTCCGAAAGGCTGAGAAAAATTAAATCACATTCGGACCAAAGAGCCGAGTTTCGGACTTTTCTGGTTAGGTGAATGTGTATTCGGACTTATAAACTTCGGACATTATTTAAGCCTTTCGGATTTGTCCGAAAGGCTGAGAAAAATTAAATCTCATTCGGACCAAAGAGCCGAGTTTCGGACTTGTCTGGTTAGGTGAATGTGTATTCGGACTTATAAACTTCGGACATTATTTCAGCCTTTCGGATTTGTCTGAAAGGCTGAGAAAAATTATTTCGCATTCGGACCGAAGAGCCGAGTTTCGGCTTTATAAACTTCGGACATTATTTCAGACATTCGGACAAGTCCGAATGGCTGAAGTGTTAGTTCGGACTCGGCCCTTTCGGACTTTTGACTCTTTCGGACAGGGGTCTCCCCCAATTAGTCCGAAAGAGCGAAGGTATTGTATTTCCAATGTCCGGACTTTTTCAATGTGCGGACAAGGGTCCCCCCCCTATTAGTCCGCACATTCGAGGGTTGACTGTATTAGTATATCAACGTACGGCTGTTTAAAGGTTTATCTTTTAGGCTGTATGATAGTTTTTTTTGTGGACCAAAATATATCGACAGGAGGGCTGGGAAGTTTGTCTATTATTTGTGTATTTGAATGTTTAGTTCGGAGAGGGTGTCATGTGGAGGGAGGCACTATGGCAGGCTGCGCAGAGAGTGTTGACACTGTATGGATGACCGTTTGTATTTTTTACTCCAGATTCTCATTTATTTTCACTTGATAACTTTTAACACTTTTACATAACTGGATTTCACTTTAAATTTTACTATTGGTACTACTGGATAATCCACTATTGATATACGTTCAGAGGAAACGCGCATACATTATTAAGATTGACGTTCGTGGCAATTCGATTTTTGCCAGGTCAGCATTTCTTCCTGGGCACCTATTTGAAAAAAAACGTTGGAAACAACACTAAAACAGGCTTTTCTTCACTATCCTGGTCGTAATTTAATATATGTTGCACTCAATTTATTCACTATGACGAACTAGATCCGCTTGCGAAGTATTGCCTATTTATCTCCATTATATCCCTGGTAAAATGCTCTATACCGGAGAGCAAAATCGACACTCCCTCCCACGACACTGCCCACACACACACACAATAGCGATGTCTACTACTCCAACTTCCTTAACCCTTAAAGAGCGGCGCTCGACTTAAGTCGTGCACCAATTTGCAGCAAGTTAGGAGCATTATTAAGGCTTTTAAAGGGTTAAAATAGAGTGCAAATGGCCGGGAGAGCAGCGGGCCAGACAGCCGACTCCCAGGGCTTACCTCCGCCCATTAACTCATGTTCCCTGTGTTCTCGAGAGGCCGGCAGTGTAGCCAGTAGTGAGCATAGCTGGGAAAAATATACCGATATATGCTAAACTTCCATGTTCGTGGCACCACTGCAAGAGAACCACGAGTGCTACGTAGCTCGTTCTGGTCTCATTTTGAAGCTTTTAGTGCCTAGTTATTTGCTAAATAAAAAAATTTCATGCAGAAACTTGATTTATCATGCAGGAGGGCCTGAATATGCCCAAATGAGCCCAAAACACCCCGCTAGACAAGGGTTAAAACTAGAAACTCGCAAGTGGTAATTTTACATATGCAATTATTAGGGGTTCGAGCCCTGCGGGAAACCCCTATTGTAATCATTAACCCTTCACCCCCGGCTATGTATTCCATATATATTCCCCGAAATCCGGGGGTTTTGGCCGAAAAACGTCTACGCCTAGGCTACCGCATCTTTGTTATTTTGCTTGCTTCCGCATTCCTGCGCATCCCCAAGCGTAGATGTGTTTCGTACCTGTAGAATGGCGTTAAGTAGAGCTCTCTAAGTCAACTGGTTCAGTTGTGATGATGATTTCATTGGAGATAACTTTATGGCAAAAACAGCCACTTTACACTACTTTTCGATACTTAACAATAACATACAGGCACACACGAACAAGCGACGCGCTCCTTCTTGTGGTCAGAGATGCGCGGCGTCGGTCCAGCCGGCTGTTGTTTACATGCGTCGGACGGACGCCTCGCACACCAAGCTTACAGGCTTTCAAGCACTGGGTGCCTCAGAGCCCTTCCAGGTTGCGCAGGCCGAGTTTGTTATGGGTGCCTCAGAGCTCTTCCGGGTCTGATGGGTTAATCTTCTTATTCTTCCAAATTATTTTTCACGCCGGTTTCTGAGAACCGCTTTTTGGATCGGGATCAGACTTTCACACAAGGTGCGTTTTTGTATTGGGCAACTTTTGATATGCTAAACATCCGGAATGGCGGCCAAACAGGTCCGTGGCAGCCGATTTCCCGAAAAAATTGAAACCTAAATACCGTCTCTCCCACTATCTATGATAACGCAGTTGGAATGTGTGTACATGCTTAGATTGATATGCAGGATTCGAAACTGTATAATAAATCGTAGGCTGGTCCACCATTCTTTAACTGTCTTCGTAGCGCAACGGATAAATGCACTGATTTTCGGTGTGAGCATCCTAGGTTAGAATCCCTGGACTGCCACATGTATTTGTTGATTTCATTAATTGAGTTTAGGAGTAAAGTCGGTTGGTGGAGGGAACATAATAACTCATAGGAAATTATTGGGCTTTGGCATATGGATTCCACTACTAATGCTCCGCAAATGTTATGGAAAAGGTTTTGCTTTGCACGTGGGTTTTTTTTCGGCAATCTTGACAAAATCTTGAAATACACTTAAAAATCCACATCTTGAAAACTACGCGGATGATCAAAGCCATGTTTGCGTAGTTGGATGAGGCTCGCAATTCCGAACGTTTTGGTACCAAAAGAATAGAAATTGGTGGAATAGTTTGGCTGCAGCATTGAAAATTGTCTATTCTTAAATTATTTTAAAACCGTATTAGGTACCCACACAACGTTTTCAGTGTTCAGTCTATAGGCTTCCCCGCATCCCCTAGTTTTGCTTACTAATAGTTATATTAATCATTAAGATCCATAAATTTTTTAAATTTAAGTCTCTCAAAATAGTTCAGAGTCCCTACGAAATCCAGCAATTATTTAACCAACCTACCTATACATACCTACCATACCAAATAATAATGATAATTCATATTTATTTTTGGTGAATAGCAGAGTATTGGCTAAGGTTTTTAACAATTCCTCTCTTTGCCAAATTATTAGTTTAATAACAAAGTTCTAGACCTTTAAAGTTTTGACAATTGCCTGTGTGACTCGTATTTTAACCCTCCTCCCTCAACCCTAACTTAAGTGTTACCACAAAATACCGCTAGATCCGTTCTCAAAAGTCGCTAGCATGTTGCTACAGTCAAACAATGCTATAATAATGCCACAATCTCTAAAGAGTTTTGGTTTGTTTGTTTTGCAAGTTTTATAATGTAATATGACTAGAATGTCTGAAATGTTCAAATTATCCCTATTAATTTTTTTTTTTTTTTTTTTTTTTTAAAGAGACAATGAACGGAGGAAGGAAAAACACAGATAAAACAAAAAGGTCCATGTGCCTAAAGGCATCCTCCATTCATAAAATGTTTGTAACAACTGGATTTAAACATTTGTAGATTGTAAGTTTGTGGAAAGCAATTCGAGGGAAGTGAATTCCAAAGAGTAGTAGCTCTGGGGATAAATGAATTCTGATAAGCAGAAGTTCTGCATTGTGGAGGAGAAAGTGTAAATTCATGGGCACTCTCAGCTGCCCTAGTTCTACGGGGAAAGATGTGGAGAGGCGGCACAATTGAAGCAAGTTCCTCGGAACAATTGCTGTGAAAATATCTGTAGAATAATGCAAGGGATGCAACGTTTCTTCGTATGGATAGTGTAGGAAGGTCCTGTGTGATTGCAGGGTTATTGATTAATCTAATAGCTTTATTTTGAATTTTGTCCAACTGCCTCAATGCAACCACTCCACTTCCACCCCACAGAGATGAACAGTAATCCATCTGAGAACGCACATGACTTTTATATATTACGGCTAACTGCTCGTCAGTGAAGAATTCTCGAACTCTGTACAGGAGTCCCAGTTGTTTAGAGGCATTCTTAGCAATGCTTCTAACATAATGTGTCCAGCTCAAGTTAGTAGTTAATGTTACACCGAGAATGTCAATACTAGGGGAAGTGGGAATATTTACATCATTAAAAAATATATGGGAGTCAGTGAGATTCTGTCGGTTAGAAAATTGAATGTACTTGGTTTTCTGTGCATTAACCCTCCTGGCCCGGGCAGGCTCTCAAAATGACAGTGTGGGCTACCCGGGCGATCTGGCCGAAAAACGTCTAGGCTTAGGCTACCGTATTTTTGTTTAGTTTAACTGCTAGAAATTTCCCACGCATCTATATATGTAGTGCGGTTTCCAATCTGTAGACTGGCATTGAGTAGAGCTCTCTATGTCAACTGGTTCAGTTGTGATGACGATTTCAGTGGAGAGCACTTGCAGGCGATGTTAGCAATATGACGATCTTTTCACTACTGAAACAACGACATACAGACATACAATAACAAACGAGTCTTCTCTTTCTTGTTTTCGGAGTTGCGGTGACGTAATGATCGGCTTTGTTTACATGCGTCGGACGCACGGCGTTCAAGACCAAGCTGAATAGGCTTTCAAGCTTACAGATTTTAAAATGACACCCGGGCTCCTGCCCTTAATTCGTGGTGTCATTTTAAAATGACAACCGGGCCAGAAGGGTTAAAGGAAACTAGATTATTTTGTCCCCATTCATTAATTCTAGAAAGGTCCTGGTTCAGAGAAATTGCAGTGTTTATTTTTGAATTTATAAGATCGGGTTGGGTGAAAGAATTGGTAAATGTGAAGGAACTGTGGAGTGTTGAGTCATCTGCGTAGGAATGTATTGGATTATGAGTGGTAGATATGAGATCATTGATATGAATGAGGAACAGAGTTGGGGCCAAAACTGATCCCTGGGGAACACCAGCATTTATTGAGTGAAATTGAGAATAAAGGCCATCTACCATTACACATATTTTTCTGTTATGAAGATAAGAAGAAATTAGTGGAACTAATAAATGTCCTTAGATATAAAAAAATGACTGCTAGAGTGAAGTCAATACCTCCACATCTAGCGATAATGTAGCGACGTTAAAACTGGCAGCACTGCAAAGCCTCCCCCTCCCCAGACTGTGATATGTGGCACTTACCCACCTCCCTCCCTCACCTCGCCAAAAAATTATGGTCTAAAATTTGTATTTACATAATATATTATCCTGTGTATAAATTATAGGTTTGACTCTTGTAAGGAGATAAAGAAAACCTAATATTTAGTAGTGGCCCCGTAATCATTGACGAACATGCCTATTACATAAGGCATCCTCTTCAAACACTAATCCGCCGTAGTTTGAATCTACCGCGCAGAGCATTTAAAAACTGAGGAGCCTTCATCATGAGCGCACGCGACCTCACTCATGGCTTCAGTCATTATGAATTGGGTTCTCACTACGAAAAAACTTCGTAAAAAATAAAAACAAAAAGAAAATAAGAATAACTATCTAATAACCTTTCCATCATATCGTGGATGTACTTGTGTGGATTTCTGACCAGACGCTGATTCAGGCGTCATTCCTCCTTCACTGACATATCAAGTAAACCAAAATCCTTAATACATCAACGAATGGGAAGGGGACGGTCGGGAGGGCCCCAGTCGTCAATGATTACGGGGCCACTACTAAATATTAGGTTTTCTTTATCTCCTTACAGGAGTCAAACCTATAATTTATTAGTGGCCCCTCCATCATTGACGAACATGCCTGATTTCTAAGACTGGAGGGGGACATTCGTAATCATATCATAACTCTATAAAAGCAGATAATAAAAACAACCACATAGTATTCTTACTTTTGAAAAATATATTTAAATGTGGCGTAGGCCAAAAATATACAAGAAAAAGGGGTTCAGGCAGGTGCGTGCTTCAAAGAAGCCTGTCTGACAAAAAATGGGTAACCCTGAAGATTCTGAACACAGATCTGCAGGTACAAAGGCACCCCACTCAACGAGTGGTGACAAAAATAACAAGTTATAAGTTTATATGTGCACATAATAAACCCCAAAATAATCGTGGAGGTAAATTGCAAAGGATCTCCACTATTTTAATATTAGACTGCTTTCGCAGCTAAAACTACTATAACAACACCGTTGTTTTGTACTAACATTGTACTAGCACAATTTCTCGCTGAGAAATTTTCATATCACATTAACCTTAAATTGTATCACAGCTCTTATACTCCGGCGGGGTCTAGGGTGTCCTATGTCAGCTGACTGCACCCCCCCCCCCCTTCTCGTGAAAATACACAAAAGTGACTGCAGGGCCACCTAGACCCTCTGCCTTAAAGCTATACATGGTAAGGAAGGCTTGTCTAGAGCAACTGACAAGTATCTAGACAAAAACGTATGATTAGACGCCCACAACTGAGTGGACGCGATATCTTCTACTGAAAAAAATTTCAGGAAACGTAAAGAAGCTGCCCATTTGCGTAAATCGTGGGCCCTACCCACAACGCCGGGATTACTTTCTTTAATGACTTCGACCAGAAGAGAGGCTAATCGTCGTTTAAGTAAGCGTTTACCCGTACTTGCTACCCATAAAGCACCTTGGGGGTTAAGAGGAGCTACTCTCAAATATTTGGTTAGAGCTTGCACTGGACATAGATTATGATGCACCTTACCCCTTTTTAACGCCGGCACCGTGAACTCAGAAAACACGTGTGCACTGTGCTCATTCTTGGCTACAAAACCTGGGGAAGGTGCAATGTAAATACATTCATTAAGTCTGCCAAACCTAAGGCAATTAGGTGTGTTGCTCATCGCCGCCAGCTCAGACACTCTGTTCCCGGTGGCTAAAGCCATAAGGAAAACCGCCTTTTTTAAGAGTAATGCAAAGTCTGCAGTATTATGGTACAGACGAGAGTGAAGTAAAGACAAGGCTTTGTCGAGAGACCAAGTAGGCATGAGCTGACGGGGAGGTGGGCAAAGTTTAAAACAAGCTCTCATAAAACCTGTTTCCTCCGCCACCGGTATGGAGAGACCTGTCAGGTCTAAAAAGGGCACTCTAATCGCAGTTAAGTGATTTTTTAATGTTACCACAGATAAATGTTTCTGCTCAAACAGATAATTTAAATAATTGAAAACTAAAGCCACTGACGGCACATTCTGTTCCGTTCTGATGATCCAGGAAGTAAAAGCTTGCCAATGTGAGTGATACTGTCGTTTCGTAGACTGAGTATATTGATTGATTAATTTATTGGTCACATCTCTACCGTATGGTGCTAGCCACTTGGCCTCCTGAATGTCCATAATGCAAAAGTCAGCGAGGTCGCTAGGTTGCCAATCGTGTCTAAGTGGAAATACCCGACCGGGAGCGACACCGGGTCCGGGCACCACGTTTTCAATTGCTGGTACCACAACTGCGCCGGCCACAGGGGCGCGATTAGCGAGACTAAGCCTCGATAATCTCGTAGTTTGTTCACTACGTGGCACATTAGTGACGCATCTGGCGGCGGAAACAGATAGATGGAGCTCCATCTGTTCCAGTCTGTCACTAGGGCGTCTGGCCCCCCTGCCGGCGTTTTCGCCCGGCGGGTGAGGTATAGAGGGAGTTTGTGAGTCTCCTCGGATGCAAAAAGATCCACTTGTGGATGGGAGAGCTCTGCAATCATTAGGTTGAAAATGGGTTGCTTGAGCTTCCATTCTACTGTCGTGCTCTGTCTCCGGGACAGAGCGTCTGCCCAGACGTTCGCTACGCCTGGGAGATAAGATGCGTGAATGTAAATGTCTAGTCTGTTGGCGAGAGTAAAAATCTCTTCCGACACGTTTAGCAACCTCCTTGACCTCGTTGATCCTTGTTTCTGAATACAGTGAACTGCATTCAGATTGTCCATCCTGAAGGCCACCGACTTGCCCTGTAACGCCGGCCCGTGAGCCTGAAGGAAATACAAGGGGACTAGTAATTCTTTGACATTGATGTGAGAGATTTCTAAGTGGGACCAAAGCCCCTGACCCTGGTGCCCCTGATTTGACTGAAATCCCCACCCTATTGTGCCTGACGCATCCGTGTCTACCGATACCGTTGGTGGAGGAGAGGTCCATGACATTATTGAATGCAACGTTTCCCTCTTTGCCCAGACCGCTAGCAAGGTGTGGATTAATTTCGGGATGGGCCATAATTTTTCCGCCGGTAAGAGCGGGAAATATTTGTTGCCTTCCAATATTAATCGTTTTACTTTCAACCGGCCCAACTTGACAGTTAGTTGAATCCAGTTGAGAGAGCCTACCAGAGACTCCCAGACCCTCCGCGTCGTAGTCAGACTGTGAAGAAACATGAACAGTTTCCTGCGAAACCTGTTGCGATTGTCCACACTCTGACTCAGAGTGAGAGCGGCCGTGTCCCAGACCAGCCCTATCCACTGAATTACTCGTGAGGGAACAAGGTTTGACTTTACCAGATTTACCTTGAAGCCTAGAGTTTTGACATGATTTAAAATAATATTGACATGTTTTATGCATAAGTGTTGTGTCTCTGCCACTACCAGCCAGTCATCTAGATACCATAACACTCTGATCCCCTGTTTTAACAATGGTATCAGGGCTTGCCGGACTAATTTCGTGAATAATCGAGGTGCTAGGTTCAAGCCGAACGGCATCCTTTGAAAAACAAAATTTTGGTGCCTGATCCGTAAGGCCAAAAATCTTTGAAATCTTTTGTTGACCGAGACGTGCCAATAGGCGTCTGTCAGGTCTAGTGAACACATCCAACCTCCCGGCGGAAGTGTTAGCCTGATTTGGTGTACTGTTAACATTCTGAAAGATTCGTTGTGAATGTGAAGGTTCAGATAAGACAGGTCTACGACCGGCCTCATCTGAACACTGTCCCTTTTGGGAACCAAAAATAGTTTGGACGTGAATACAGGGTAATTTGGGGGGACCGGGATGATGACATTCTTGGCAATCATTTCCTGGACCAGTGACTCCACCTCTAAAGAAACAAAATTCGCCGTTGTCGGCTGACGTAAGCGAGGTCGCCGGAGCCACTGCCAAGTGATGCCCTTGCGTGCCACCATCCGTGCCCAAGTGTTTAAAGGCCATGCTTGGTGACACGTTCGGAACGACCCAGTTAGCAGACAAGGGTTCGCCGGCTGTACTACCCTCGGGTCCTCCGGCCTTAAGGTTGGCACCGGGAGTGAGAGAGACTTTAGTTTTTTTATGGTGGGGTTGGTGGTGCTGGACGCTTTGCCGGCTGGCTGGTGTTGGCCGAAGACTGGCCCTGACCTGGCTTATGCTGGCCGCGTCCTCTCTGACCTGAAAACCGACTCTGTCTATGCCTGTACTGACCTTGGGGGGAGTGGGAGGACTTAGGCAGAAGAAAGGGTTTAGATCCCCCTGGCTGAGCTTTAGCAGTTGGCCTAGGTTTGGGGAAGTTAAATGCAGGTTTCTTAGCTGGAGTGTGACTGTGCTTAACGGCCTGTGCCATATTGAACACCGTTCGCCACACTTCAGGGGACATTAAAGAGGGAGTAAGCACTGGTGACATGATCACCTGATTCGCAATGCGATCAGGTAGCTTGCGAACTAAAGACATTCTGAGATCTTGTCTTGCTCGTACCGCCTCAAGCAAGGCGGTGCGTATGTCACCCAAGGATTGGATTGACGACTGGAGGAGCAGTCGCCGGGATAATTCAACCGATCTTCTGGCATCCGCGTCTGCGATTGCCTGAGTGGACCGTAGTAAAGACTTAGCCACCTGTTGAGACACTATGTACTGAGAGAACAGGCGAAAAGCTTTCCCCCTTAGCCTAAATTCTCTGTCTAGGTGAGTAGGGGTAGGGGTAGTGAAGGGGTCTTTTAGCTCACAAAGATTAATCTTAGGGGCAGCTAGGAAAGAAAACAAGGCTGCTGGGACTCCGCCGGCAGAACCTACCGGCATGGAGAACCAAGAATGAGTGTCCTGAGGGATCTGGTGGGAAGATTTAGAAGTGAATGTGGTTGCAAAGTTTTGAGCCTCTATCTCCCAATCTACCCAAGGTCCTGGCCCCAACTGCCCCACCTTCAAAACTGGATTAGCTGCTTCGTCTGTGACGGTCTGTAAATCAAGTTCAGGAGTAAGAGCTGACAGAGTCTTAATATCATTAAACCCATCCAGCTTAGACCAGTCTGAAAATAGTTTTGAAGCTGAGGCAGGGGGTAAAGCTGGTTTAGTAGCATACACAAAATAGTCTTGGTGATAATAACTAGGTATAGCCTTGATGTTTACGTCTAGTACATTCCCAAAATATCCAAGGCCCTCAATTTCTTTGATTTATTGCCCTGGATGACCCACTCACGCGGTACCGGGAGTTCCCCTGAGAAGGTAGGTTGGGCGAGCTCTGGGTTAGTGGGGGTCAAAAGGACCCATGACTCGTCTGGTCCATAAAGCAAGGGCATAGCTACCTTTCTGAGAGGCGCCTTGTCTAGAGGGGGTGGATTGACGTCCGTGATGACCCTGACATTTGAAGTTGTCAATGCCGCCGTAGCAGGCTTAGTAACCCCTGATGGTGACAGAGTGGGAGGGTTAGGGATCTTAGATAAAGCAATCGAAGTCATCAGAGGCCGTACCGTAGAACTTGTCGTGGGAGCCCCCAAGTCCATAGTGGGGGTTTCCTGTTGTTGGCCAAAAAATTTAGATAAAGCATCAGTAAGTAGCCCATTAATTTCTTGCGCAGTAACAAATTGGTTAGATGATGAACTTACAGGTGAATCATTACTATCCTGCACGGCGTCTAAGCCTGAGCCTGACTCTTGCCCTTCCATCTCCGAAATTATAGAAACCTCGTCTTTTTCCTCCTGATCCTCCTGAGAAGACCCCGCCGAAGCTGGGGTACCTTGTTGCCAAGATAAGTCAGGAATAGAGGATGGGATCGCCGCGTCCCTGTGGACATCAGCTACTGTGTGACTCGTTTGAGTCGGACGTGGGTGGTCAGACCCTGGCTGAGCAAACCGCCAAACACCGAGGCCCTGGCCTACACTCTCTTGGGAGTCTGAAACATTCTCAATTATTGAACCACCTGAACTTTCCAATTCCAGGGTTAGAATATTACTAGGTAAATCCTCTTTAGGGACAGGCACCGCACTGGACCCTTGAGGCCTAACACAAACTTTGCCTGAGGTAGAGGTACTATGAGAGGCACTAGAAGCTGGTGAATGTAGGGAGGACTGTCTCTTATGGGAATCCTTTTTGGAGGATTTATGGCTACGGTGTGACCGCGAACTACTCTTAGATTTGGAGGAATCCTCGCCGTGACCACTGGTGGAACTTTCCGTCCTACTCTTCTTACTCGCTGGTGAAGAGGCAAGACTAGAAGACTGGCGTCTGAGAGGTGACCGAGACCGAGATCTCTCCCGAGACGATGAGGCGGACGCCGGGGGTGTAGGCTCTCTTGGACGTTTTGGTGTAGTAGCCGAAGATACAGAACCCTGACCAGTCTCCGCCGGCTTATAACTCGTGACTCTAGAGGAACGTTTAGGGGGGAGGGTGTTCAAACAGCAATCGATCCCAAAGAGGGACGTTGTCACATTGAAGTGATTTATGCGCAACAATCGTAGTGTAAGCTGCCATCTGCTGCCGTACTTCTCTTAAAGCTACTACCGCGGTCTTATCATTATCGCAAAGGACCTTGATAGCTAATTGGGAGCAAAAAAGAACAATTACGCATAACCCAGAGACCCCTTGAACGGTCGAGACATTTAACACACCTTATGCAACGGGTATGCGCAAAAATTGGGATACCCGAACAATCAGGGGTAGTGCATAAAGCAAAGACTGGGGTGACATTAGCCATGCCAGAGACTGGTGAGAGGAACTACCGCCGGGTCTGTATTGGTCCGCCGGAGCTCAGCTCTGGAAAAATAAAGAAAATTTCCAGGAATTAATGCTCATAAGGTTAACCCAAGTGGTCGCACACAAGTGTTAATAACCGGCCGGGTAACGGGATGGAAAGACACAGCTAACACAGCTCGCTACGCGGCTGGGTATAAATATCTAAACAAGTCTTCTTAGCTAAGAACATGAAGAATACCCTCTGAATATAATGGTCCAGCATGGCACTAATAGTCTGTAGGAGGTGGTGACTGTCTCAAGATTCAATTTTTGGAACAAAACAACCCCTCATAAAGACGCTGGCCCTTGAAATATTTTAGTAGAATAACACAGGGCAGGCTGATACGAGATCTGATTTTTAACGAATTGTCCCAAAAGATCGTCGTAAAATAGAAGGCGGCGATACTGAAAGTATCACCCAATTAAGTGGTTAATCGAAATTGAATTTGTTTATAAATTCCTTATTTCCTATACTTAGGGACACCCGCCGGGTGAGGTAACAGATTTGGTTAAACCTCACTGATCCTTCAAATGCCGTAAGAGTAATGGCGGCGATACATAGAGTATCACTCAAATGGATTGGTTAACTATAAGAGACCTAAGTCGTTTTATCCCACCCTGCTAAGGTGCACCCGCCGGGTGAGATGTCTAAAAGTTAACCCCACAAGTTCCTGTTCCCACTTCTTTGTAAAAGACCGCCGGGGAGGAAAGCCTAAACACAGCTAGGTTTTCCCCGTGGTTTGTCGTAAAACCAGGTAGAAAAACCTATACATAACGAGTGTTCTCACGAACGTCGTTTCTTTATATATATATATGTAAGGATGGGTACAGTCATTCCGCCGGGAATCAAAGGAGGCCTGAAACCAGGTACCCACAGAGACGCAGTCCTGGAGAGCCACAGACACCTCCCCTCGCCGGGGAACCAGCCTGTGTTAAAACCACGTGTGGCCTAACACGGCTCTCGGTCAGGTTTTTCACGGTGAAACCGAGAAAAAACCCGCCGGAAGGCAAACCCCACCCTGAACAGACACCATCTGATCGTACAACTACGACACGAGGAGAGACACGCACGACTAACCAAGGTCACAACATAATCCGTGGAATTAGCCAATACACAACTAAACCAGGAAACAAATATAGTCCGAGGAATTAGCCAATACACAACTAAAACCCGGATACACATGACACAGTAGGGCATATTTATAAAATAAATAATAACACTAGACATGTGGCACTAGACATGTGGCAAAGCTACGAGCGGCTGGCTAGGCCTAGGTAGACGGCAAGAAAATGTTGAAATATAAACACACACTGGAATATCACAACAGGAACCACCGCCAACACACCACCGAAGCGATAACTTCCCAACCCCGGGAAGCCTGACTCGGGACCCAGAAAAAAATTCACTAAGTGAAGAAAAATACGCTGGGAACGTCAGCAAACACACAGCTTACCTCATCAGAAGGATAAAAGGCAGCAATAATTAACGCGTAATGAAAGCCGCCTGCATCACCAACTAAACCAAACTGTGAAAAAGTTCACGTGTCCACAACAGGACCACGAGGGTACATCCGAAATAGATGCCCCATACATACGACCCAAAATACACTGCACTGCGGGCAACCAGCCCAGGACACTCCTGCTACGCCTATCCTAACCTTACTCGATACATCCCAGAGTAAACAAATGAGAAAAAACTCACTAGGGACGCCACGAATGCGGAACCAGCGGAGCCTGAAAGGAACGTCCGGGCAGGCTGAGCGCAGAGCAAAGAAGGAGGAATGACGCCTGAATCAGCGTCTGGTCAGAAATCCACACAAGTACATCCACGATATGATGGAAAGCTTATTGGATAGTTATTCTTATTTTCTTTTTGTTTTTATTTTTTACGAAGTTTTTTCGTAGTGAGAACCCAATTCATAATGACTGAAGCCATGAGTGAGGTCGCGTGCGCTCATGATGAAGGCTCCTCAGTTTTTAAATGCTCTGCGCGGTAGATTCAAACTACGGCGGATTAGTGTTTGAAGAGGATGCCTTATGTAATAGGCATGTTCGTCAATGATGGAGGGGCCACTAATAAATATGTGTGTATGTATGTTATATCAAGTTGGGCAAATGTATGGGAAGGAGATGGTGGGAGGGCAATTGTCATCATTGACTCCGGAGCCACCACTAAATATTAGTTTTTCCTTCCTTCCCTTACGGGTTGTCAAAACCGTAATTTAGTGGTGGCTCCTTCGTCAATGACGTACGAGCCTAGAATATCACGACCGGTGGAGAGACCTTCATATGCTCAGCCTAGGAACAAAATAATAGGAGGACACAAAACACAAAACTGTGAACGACCACAGCAGTGCAAGTACTGGTACTGAGCTGGATACACAGGCCTAGTTTGCCTTTTTCCAGAGGATCTACTGTAAGAAACTGTAAGAATTGCTAAATGTAAGGAATGAAGCACCAGCAAACATAGTTGGATGGGGTATGGGAGGGAGAAGAAGAGAAGTAGTGGAGGAGGAGGTGGGGATCAGGAGGTCAGAAGTGTGTGAAGCCATGAAAAGAGTGAAGTTGGGGAAAGCACCAGGAATAGATGGAGTGTGTGGGGAAATGCTGAGGTATGGTGGTGAGATAGTGATCAAATGGGTATGGAAAATGTGCAAACTAGCATGGGAGAAGAGGAGTGCACCTGATGACTGGAAGACAGGCATAATAGTCCCCCTATATAAGGGACAAGGGGAAAGAGGAGTGTGTGGTGTTAGTATCTTACTAACTCTTGGTCATCCTCCTTCCGGGACTTCGGTGAGACTTTTCTATTGCACTAGACATATCGAAAGCCTTCGATAGAGTCTGGCATAAATCTTTAATTTCTAAACTACCCTCCTTCGGTTTCTATCCCTCCATCTGTGCCTTTGTCTCTAATTTCCTTTCCGGCCGTTCCATAGCCGCGGTTGTGGACGGCCATTGTTCACTTCCTCACCCTATAAACTACCGGTGTTCCTCAGGGCTCTGTCCTATCTCCTATTCTCTTTCTAATTTTTATAAATGATCTCCTTAACTGTACCTTAATTCCCATCATTCATACGCAGACGACTCAACCTTACACTACTCAAGTAGTTTTTCAGAACGCCCCAGCCAGCAATCCCTCAACGACAAACTTAATGAAGCCATAGAACTCTTAATTCTGATCTAAATACTATTTCCAATTGGGGCAGAGAAAAACTTGTTAACTTTAATGCTTCCAAAACCCAATTTCTCCATCTATCTACCCGTCAGGATCTCCCAGCGGACTATCCCTTATTCTTCAACAATACAAAAATCAACCCTTCATCTTCTCTCAATATTCTTGGGGTCTCTTTTTCTTCTGCTCTCATTTGGAAGGACCATATTACCAGTCTTGCTAAGGCAGCCTCCCAGAAGCTGGGTGTGCTCAACCGCCTTAGGGGGTTCTTTTCCCCTGCACAGCTTTTGCTCTGTACAGGGCATAGTGCGCCCTTGTATTGAGTATTGTTCACATGTGTGGGGAGGTTCCTCTCACACCGCTCTCCTAGACAAAGTTGAAAGGAAGGCCTTTCGTATCATTAACTCCCGTCCACTCACCAACTCTCTGCAATCTCTCTCTCTCCGCGCAATTTGTTGCATCTCTCTCGCTATTCTATCGCTACTATAATAATCAGTGTTCCTCAGAGCTATCCCAGTGCATACCACCTCCTTTACGTAGGGCACGTGGTACCCGTCTTGCAAACTCAATCCCACCCCTACTCTGTGCAACTCTCCAACCCAAGAGTGAAACGTTACTCTCAAACTTTCTTCTACTCAACAGCTGAGCTCTGGAACTCTCTCTCAGAATCAGTCTTTCCCTCTTCCTATGACTTAAATTGCTTCAAACTCCGTGTGTCCCAGGCATTTTGGCTCGAACGTCCCTTGATTTTGGCCCTGTCACTCTTTCAACTATGGGGGAGGCACTCGCTATAGGCAGTTATGCCTTTTGCCTCCCTCAATCACATAGAAAAAAAAAAAAAAAACAACAACGAGGAATATGTCTTTTAAGCGTAGTAGGGAAGGTGTACAATAGGATAGTGATTGAGAGAGCGAGAGCGAGAACGGAGAAATGGATAGGTGACAAGCAGGGCGGTTTTAGGAAGGGAAGACTATGTGTAGATCAGATTTTTACCCCGAATTGTATTGTGGAGAAACATCTGGAGAAGCAACAAAAGCTATATGTTGCCTTTATGGACTTGGAGAAGACCTATGACAGAGTGGATAGAGAAGGTATGTGGAAAGTACTTAGAACTACAGAGTAGATGGCAAGATGCTGAAAGAAGTGAAGAGCATGTACTTACACTAGTTGTACTTACACTAGTTGTATTTGCGGGAGTGAGCATGCTCGTTAATTCCCGCCTCCCTAAGATATGTTTGTCATACCGTGCTTTGAAACTATGCACTGATGGTGCAGACACTACTTTGGCTGGCAATTTGTTCCACCCACTAATCGAGTTGGTAGGAAATCTTTTACTTTTTAGATCAGATTTACTATTAGGCACTTTCAGTTTGTAGCTGTGACCTCTTGTTCTCTCACCTCCATCCCTCTCTATGAAGTTTTCTTGGTCGATTTTGTCAATACCTCTAACACATTTGTATATATATATATGTATGAGGGTACAAAGGCGGCAGTATGTGTGGAGAATGAGCAGAGCGAGTTCTTTGATCTGAATGTTGGGTTGAAACAGGGGTGTGATATGTCCCTGTGGTTGTTTACTGTATAATATGGATGGAGTCATGAAAGAAATACAAGGAAGAGCAGTGGATGTTGGTGTATCGCAGATAAGGGAGGGAAATGAGTGGAAGCTATCTGTACTGCTGTTTGCTGATGGTACAGTTCTGATAAGCAATAATGAATGAGAGTTGCAGGGTCTGGTAAATATGTTTATGTGTGAAAAACGGAATCTGAAGGTAAATGAGGGGAAGAGCAAGGTTATGGTCTTCGAAAGGGGTGAAGCCACAGAGTGTGAGGTGAAGTTGAACGGTCAGGCTATGGAGATTGTCAGCTCATTTAAGTATCTGGGCAGTGTGTTGAGTAAAGATGGGACTATGGATAAAGAAGTGCGGGAGAGGGTGCAACAGAGGAAGAGGGTTGTATGAATGCTGAAAGAAGTAACAAGAAATAGGGTGGTCAGTATGGAAGTGAAGAAGTCCTTTGCATGACAGTGTGGTAATCCTGACACTAACTTACGGAAGCGAAGCATGGACGTTGGTGGAGAGACCAAGAGTGAGAGGGGTGGAAATTAGTTACTTAAGAAGTGCGTGTGGAGTTACATGGAGGGATAGACAGACGAATGAGGAAGTAAGAAGGAAGTATGGTGTGGAGGTAGATGTGCTGGAAAGTGTGAAAAGGAACACCTTGAGATGATTCGGCCATATGGAACGTATGGGAAGCGAGAGAGAATGACTAAGAGGTGTACGAGAGCGAGGTGGAAGGACAGAGAGGGAGAGGTAAACCGAAAGAGAGGTGGAAGGATGGAGTGAGGAAGTATATGGATGAAGGTGGTGCTGGTTGGGAAAAGGCGGCGTCGACTGACTTGGGACAGAGGTGCATGGGGGCGGTTCGTTCGTGGCCACCCCTTCGGGCATCATGGCGTCAGGCAATAGATAGATAGATAGATTTAATGGATTTGTTTTCTTTTTTGTATTATTGATATTATTCTCATTTTCTTTCTATCGTTTCATAGTGGAACCTGTTCAAATGACGTACCCTAGGTATTTTCACAGCGTCGTCTATGAAGATGTTTTTTTTTTTTTTTGGAAGGCGTATGAGGTCTTCCAGCTTAGCCATTGGTCTAAAATAGTCATACAAAATTAATGGAACTAAGTCATTTGACTCTGGAGCCACTACTAAATATTTGGTTTTCCTCTCTTCCCTTCGGGTTGTCAAACCCATAGTGATGTCCCCATGGTTGTTCAATATATATATGGATCGAGTCATGAATGAAATACAAGGAAGAGCAGTGGATGTTGGTTGTACCGCTGACAAGGGAAGGAAACGAGTGGAAGTTGCCTGTACTGCTGTTTGCCGACGATACAGTTCTGAAGAAGCAATAGTGAATGGGAGTTGCAGGGTCTGGTTAAAGATGTTTGGAACAGTGTGTGAAAAACAGAATCTGAACGTAAATTGGGGGAAGAGTAAGGTTATGGTCTTTGAAAGGGGTGCAGTCACAGAGTGTGAGGTGAGGTTGAACGGTGCAGGCTATGGATAATGTCAGCTCATTTAACCCAGTGAGACCAGCGTCGCACGTGATGCGTCGGCAGTGTTTGACCACCAACTCCCAGCGACGCATCACGTGCGTCCGACATATAAAAAACACTTACGTGGCTCGTAAGGTAGGAAATGGCGGGAGAATAGGAGGGGGAGGTACCGTAGTGTGTGTGGGAGCCGGGCCAGTAGGTGTGAGCGGGCCGAGACAGCTGCGCGGCTGGTGGTGGTGGGCTTAGTGGGGATACTTTACACCCTTAGTTCACTGCCACTTTGAACCTTCATTACTCCGGTCGTATGGGAGCTAAAGGCTTGAGATTTATGTGAGACACTCCTTAGGATGTATGCCGTACAATGCCATACTCAGTTTTCACCCTAGTGCTCCCGGGCGGGTGGTCATGCGGGGGAGACGAACTTTTGACCCCCCCCCCCCCCCAAATGACCGAGGTGAGTTTTTTTTTATTTTTTTCTTCATTTCTCACCATTCTCTTCCATTTTGGCTCAACACATTTTTTTGAGGCTCCCCCCCCCCCCCAAAAAAAAATATCGGGGGTGATTTTTTTTTTTTTTTTTTTTTTCATTTCTCATCCTTGTCTTCCATTTTAGCAAACAAACAAAATAAGTGAAAATGGCTTGGGACTGGGGTGAACAAAATATTATAACTAGCCGGGGCTCAACGGGTTAAGTATAATTAATAATTTGGGCAGTACCTGTATGTTGAGTAAAGATGGGAGTATGGATGAAGAAGTGAGGGAGAGGGTGCAACAGGGGAAGAGGGTTGTAGGAACGCTGAAAGCAGTAACAAGAAATAGGGTGGTCAGCATGGAAGTATAGAAGTTCTTGCATGATAGTGTGGTAATCCCGACATTGACATGCGGGAGTGAAACATGGACGTTGTTGGAGAGACACAGACCAAGAGTGAGGGGAGTGGAAATGAACTACTTGAGAAGTGCAGACAGATAGATAGATGACTGAGGAAGTACAAGAGTGGTGTGGTGTGGAGGTAGATGTGCTGGAAAGTGTGAAAAGGAACACCTTGAGATGGTTCGGCCATATGGAAAGTATGGGAAGTGAGAGAATGACTAAAAGAGTGAGGTGGAGGGACAAAGAGGGAGATGTAAACCGAGAGAAAGGTGGAAGGATGGAGTCAAGAAGTAAATGCGTGAAAGCGGTACTGGATGAGAGGAGGGGTGTCAACTGACAGAGGTGCATGGGGGCGATTCATTCGTGGCCACCCCTTTGGGGATCACGGCATCCGGCAATAGATACATAGATATATATTTAGTATTGGTTCTCTCCGTCAATGACGAAGAGCCTATACTGTACTATATATAGGCTGAGATTCCGGGACCCGTTCGGGAATACCCGGAGTTCTCATCACAACCGTTGCGTATATAGCATAAAAACAATCCTTGGTTAATAACCCATTAAATCTTACCAAGGACTCATCATTGAAAAATGGATACCACTAGAAATAAAATTTACAAGAAGAATCTATCATTTCAAATCTCCCGGTGCCTCAGCCCTCCAGCTGTGCTGTCGTGATGCTTCCCTTGCACGTGATGCCAGATTCTCTAGCGTGTTTATCTGCCTCTTTACGGATGTGATCCAGGCGTGTGCCCCCTTGCTCTGGGCATCTCGGCGTTTGCCTGGCTTTCTCCTTTCTAGGGAGTCCCTGTTACATATTAATTGAGTTAGGTCCAAACATGATTTGAGTAATCGCCCTGTATGTTTCAGAAGGCCACCGTCCTCGCCTGTCCACACCGAAAGTATATTGATACCACTTTCGCCATTCTTAGTATGCTATATTTTTCGTCGTCGTAAGTGGTGATTACTAGGCTATAGCCTACCCTAGTACAGTTATTTATTTTTAGAATTTCCATTGCAGCTTTTCGACTTGTAGGTCTGGATCAATATATTCAGCTCCTCTTGTCTTGCTTTGAATTTAATACTTTATCTATTAGTGTTATTCATCATCTTTGTGTGCCTTCATGCTACATGTTGAACACGTAATCGTAATCTGAGCTTTCCTTTTTTAAGATATTATTAATGCAAGTTTCTTAAATTACTTTATTTTCTGCAGTTCTACTTGTAATTTTTAAAAATGTCCAAGTATTGTATACATTCTGCAGTTCTACTTGCTCATGACTTAGGGCCTCATTTATCAAAGTTTGCTTTACTTTTGTAGTTTACAGTGGAATCTCGTATCTAACGAATAATAGGTGCCGAAAAAATCGCGTTAGATCCAGATTCGTTAGATATGAATACATAAACTAATGGGGAAAATGGTAATTGGTGCCAAAATTTAGACAGTCCCCATTTTTACCTATTTTGCCCTTCCGAGTGCTATTTTGTGACATCAAATATATTAAAATCATGTAATATATTAATTATAAGAAGAATTAATAATAAACCAACCTGTGAGTGAATAATGAAGTGTGTAGGTTAGACGATGTCGAAGATATCCGAGCAGGGAGGCTAGGCTAACTGGGATGCGCTGCGCACCTCCTCACCTCCACCACTGCCTCCCTCTCTTAACATTGCCACTAAAACACGACTTTGCAACAGATAGGCTGGCTTTAATTTTAGTTTTCTGACTCTTAACCCTCTGTTCCCGGAAGGGCTCTTGAACGCCCATAAAAAAGCATACACGAGCTGCCCGGAAGGGCTCTTAAACACCCATGAGGTCAAAGCCTGTGAGCTTGGTGTGCGAGGCGTCGGTCCGAAGAATGAAAACAACAGCCGGCTGGACCGACGCCCCGCATCTCCGGCCACAAGAAGGAGAGCGTCGCTTGTTCGTGTGTGCCTGTATGTTGTTGTTAAGTATCGAAAAGTAGTGTAAAGTGGCTGTTTTGGCCATAAAGTTATCTCCAATGAAATCATCATCACAACTCAACCAGTTGACTTAGAGAGCTCTACTTAATGCCATTCTACAAGTAAATAACACAGCTACGCTTGGGGATGCGCGGGAATGCGGGAAGCAGTCTGATTAACGAATATACGGTAGCCTAGCCTAGAAGTTTTTCGGCCAAAACACCCGGGTTTCGAGGAATATATATATAATACATAGCCGGGGCTGGAGGGTTAAAGTTACGCACTGTCCCTCGGGAAACCCAGTTATTTTCACTATCTCGCAGTTCTTGAAGCCTTTTTCAATTAGTTTCAATAACTTTCGCTTATCCTCTGCCGTATATTTTCCTTTTTTTCCAACACGCGTAACCCTCTTCACTGGTACTTTTGTCTTTCTTCATGCAGATTTCCATTCTCACCACTCCCCTCTCCAGTACCTGCGGATTCGACATCACAAAAGGCGTAACACACAAAAGCTTAATGTTGGGGGGAAGTAACACAACAAAAAGAATTAGATGAGTTGGGTTGAGTAATCTAGGCTAAGGCGGGCGGCGGCGTCGGACTAGACTGAACGACAGTGACGGGAGGGGGAGGGGAGGGCGTAGGGAGGGAACGCCACTTAGCTCCAGTACGGTAGGCCTATTTGGCGGGGAAATTGTAAAATTCGATACCGGGCACCCAGCAGAATAATTGCCGTTAGATATGATATGATTTTGGTCGTCGTTAGATTTGAGATCGGCGTGTAGAAGCTCCAATAGGTTCGTTAGATGCAAATTCCCGTTAGATCAAAATGCGTTAGATGCGAGATTCCACTGTACATAACTTTTAACATTATTTTGAGCTGATATGTTCTTAACTAGACTGATTGACTCTTAACCCCATCAGACCCGGTTGGGCTCTGAGGCACCCATAACAACCCACCCAGGCCCGGAACCCGGGCGTGGGCTCTGTATTATTACCTAGTTTTTGTGTGGAACCGCGGTGCTTTGAGGTTTAACTGCTTTCGAATGGGCCGTTGTAAAATTTTGTTGTTGTCAGGTGGGTAGTGGTAGACAGCGCCAACCACGCGTGAACTACGCCACAGCATCACAGTCTCTACCCCCGACTCATCCTGGATACGATGCCCCCAAAAAACTGATTCCGCATGGATTGTCCGATACCTTGCCTCCTACGGACGCCGCCCGCCCCTGTTCGTTGCTTATTACCACGAAGGCGTCCTCAGCACAAACATTCTTTCTCCAGGAGGATTTGAAAGAACAAAACCTTGCGAATGGGGTTAGAAATTAGCAGGAAGTAAAAGTACCCAATGATAGTGGATGTTGATGTGATGGACGCAGGGGGGCAATCAGTCTACATTACGCGTCCTAGTGATTTATGTGTGGCAAGAGCACCGAGCAGATGCTCCTTTCAGGGGCTTTGAGTGAACATGCAATTGATGAGAGTGATGAAGGTGATTGCGGTAACAGCTTTTCGCGGACGGCTAGCCTATGAAGGTTGAAGAGAGTGCAATGTGGGGAAAGTTTAGCGAGGGGAAAGTTCACAGCTCAACCTCCAAGTTTCCCGCGTGAGCAGTAAGAGTGAACTCCACTTCCTAGCCCTTCGCCAGGCTACATCGCCTTTCTAGATACGATTTATAGGAAGCAGAGTCACTGGAAAAAGGCGGCCGCGGCGGAGCCAGGGAAGAGGCCAAAAGGTTTGGTGAGGATGAGGCTGTGAGTCAGGGCTGAGCGTGGTGACCCATTCATTCCGCCCGCCATTGTCTCCCTTATATAACCCAACCACACCCAAGATGACACGGGCGCCCTGCTAATTGTTCCCACACCACCCCCACCACTGCAGAGGGGTTTGAGGGACCCCCCCCACTTTTCGGTCCTTTTGCCTTCCTGGCCGTCCCCCGACAGGAGATACCTACTACTGCCGCGAAAAAGGGAAGAAAAGAAAGGCAGGAAATTTGTGAAAAAAGGCAGAAACTAGGCGGGAGTGGTTCCGAGGACCCCGCGGCGTCAACCCATGCCCCGGCCCCCCAGCCATGCACAACCGCACCTTTCCCCACGGTCCTCCCCACCTCTCCAGACATCAAACAAGGGTCATGAAAGAAGTTTTGAGCCCGATAACCACGTTAGTATGTGCCTAGTGACAGTTGAAAAATTTGCTTTCTACACTCGTCGCAGACAAAGGAGCCAAGAACCTCGGGGGACATTAGCCTCACCTGCCACTCCTTACCCACCTAGCCCACCCACGCAATCACTCGTCCCCGCACGAGTATGCCAGGAGGTCACTGACGAGGAAGGACACATAACAGATGACTCTGGCATGAGTATATGGGTCCACAGTCAGGGAAGGATGACTACTCTGACGACGACGATATGGACATGGACGACCTGAAAACCTACGCTCCACCGGGGGGGGTCGTCCTAGGGGCCTCCCAGTCGGCCGTGGGCGTGGTGGGCCCACACGCAGGCCTCGTGTGCGTCGCCAAGACACATTCCCATCTTTCAGTGGGAGACCTGGCTGACGGGGAGGAAGAGTACAACCCGATGTGCCAGGCTTGTTGGATGAGGCACAGGGGAGGGTTCAGGAAATTACCCCTAATTTCCCAAAGGCCCCATACTTTACCACATGAAGAGTTTTGAGGCCCGTTTTTGATGAGGAGGTTACCGGAGTACCCCGCCGCCAACACGTGCAATGGACCGCAGCAGTGAAAGTACTGGTACTGAGCTGGATAAACAGACCTAAGTTTGCCTTTTTCCAGAGGATCTACTGTAAGATACTGTAAGATACATGAGCTTTCTGAGGCCTTTTTTGATGAGGAGGTGGTAGGCTATGTCATAAAGGAGACCAACAAGTAGCACCAGATGCAGGTCAACATGTTTTGACAAGGTGACGACCCAAGGGGCCACATGAGGCAGTGGACCGAAGTGGACTCATCACGAGTTTCATGGTCTTCCTGTCAGCTCACAATGCTCGTGCCTCAATGTAAAAAAACATAGGTTGCCTGACTATTGCATCAATCCACCCGCATGATTTAATATCCACGCCCTGCCTTCGGGAATATATATGTCACTGCAACGCGGTTACCTCGACATCCTCGCCCAGCTCCACATCTCGTCACCAATCACAACGACTTACACCGCCAGACAGCTGTGGAAGATAAGAACGTGTTACAAATGATTGCGGGACAACGGTTTCAGGCTGCCTTTGTCAAGCCCTTCCGGCAAGGTTGTCATTGACGAGGTCCATCTTGGTGCTGGGGGGGTTCCGAGGGGGGAAAGCCTCCACGTCTGGCCAGTACAGACCTCAAAAGAGACATCGCTTTTGGCATCAAATTCCCTTTGTGCTGTGCGGACTGGCAGAACTGGTTATGTCCTTTGACTTCCTAGTCTACACGGGAAGGAAGGGGACGTGCTTGCGGACCCCACCATTGGGCTTTGCGCGGAGCAGTGTGCAAGCTGCAATGATGGACCAAAGCTATTTCCACAAGAATCAAGTCCTCCTACAAGGACAATTACTAAACGTCCCCCACTCTCACCAAGTACCTCCACGAGCGCCCAAACGCGGATGGGCGGGAAGGCCATGAGAAGCCTAGCTGGGGGATGAGGAGGAATACGAATTTGACGGGCTTTAATCCACCGAGGACAAGGGATGATCAGTTGGCAAGTATGAAAGAAACAATTGATGGGGTCTTGTGAGAGGGAGGGGAGGAGTGATGGAAAATTGGAGGAATGAGTTAGGGGCTAAAGTAGAAGTTTTGGCCGATATGTGTGGCGTTACTAGCGGGGTGGATAGGGCCTAGCGCAGTAAGTGACAGCCTAGAGGCAGTGATGGCCAGAGTAGACGAGTTAGCGGCTAAAAAATGTGGCACTCAAGGCTCAGCTTAAGGAATATGAGGGCCACCTGTGTGAGTAAGTACAGTCTGGTCCTGCCAATACGCGAGAATAGGGCGACACGGCGAGGGCGCGGAATGCAAATTTGCGTAAATTAGCAATGAGTATTATATGGGAATAAATCGATACGGCGGGGCACTGACTCCAAGTTTTGTCTACTTTAGGCCTATTTATCTCCGTCCTTGCCACAAAAGGTACATATATGTATCATAAACATCCAAATCATAAGAAAATATAACAATAAAAATAAACTCACCTGTAAATTAACAGTAAATTTCCAACACGAGTGGGACCGCTGTTTGCGCGAGCGTGGGACTGAGGGTAGACTGTGGCGTATCCCACAATGCCCTGCGTGCCTACGTAACTGGCGCGGAATGGTGGTGGGCCTCGCGTATTAGCTGAACTCCCCGGAATTGCCCTTATATCGTGGCCCGGAGTTTCGCGTTTTAAAGGTAGCATCAACACGTTTTGAAAGTAATTTTGGGGTATGATTCGCCCCCCTCCTCGCGTATAAGGTGAAGCTCGTATGAAAGCCTCGCGTAGTGGCAGGTCAGACTGTCAAGAAGTAGTGAGGTAAAAAATTAGTGGACAAGGGTAGAGAGTGCCACGATGGTAGCCCGTGAAGGATACAGAAGGAAGGAGAGGGCAAAGGAAAAGAAGAGTTTGAAAAAAATGTAGTGCAAGTTTTTAAAAGAAGAAAGCGACAGTTATATTGAGAGACCATAGATAGAGGTAAGTGTGTAGTAATCTTTGGAGATGTTGAAAAGAGCACCTGGCAGATATGAAGGTAAGAAAGGAAAGGGATGTTGTGAAAGTCAATGGGATCCTGGATTACTTCGACGAGGGTTATGGATGGGTAAAAGAATTGGAGGATGTGAGAATGTTATGAAAATATATACGGGCGAGATGAGACCACTAAGAGTGGAACTAAGTTTAGATCAACAGCATAAGCAGTAGCCAATGGTGAGCTGTAAATTAAATTTCGACAGAGCTTAATCATATAAGGGTAAAGAGACAATAGATAGAGGTCGTGTGTAGTAATCTTTGGAGATGTTGAAGAGCACCTGTCAGATATGAAGGTAAGAAAGGAAAGGGATGTTGTGAAAGTCAAGGGGATATACTGTATTACTTAGACGAGGGTTCTTGGGATTGTTACAAGAATTGGAGGATGTGAGAAGGTTAGGAAAATATAAGAAGAGCGAGATGACTACCACTACGAGTGGAACTAAAGTTTAGATCAACATCAGAAAGCAGTAGCCAATGTGAGCTGGAAATTACATTCGACAGAGCTGAATCATATAAAGGGTCAAAAGGACCTAAGTGTAGAAGAAAGAGAACAGTTAAGGGAACTCCAAGCGAAGGCTGGATGAAGAGAATGGAAAGTTGTCTGAATAGGGCAAAAGAAGCACTATTATTGGACGAAATAAGGGAAGGGCCAGTAAGGAAGTGGTACATCAGGAGCCACCAAGAACCAAAATAAGAAGAAGTGAATAGGGAAAGAGACAAGAGAGACAAGTACGAAGTCAAAGCAAGGAGACGGAGCGAGAGATAATGCATGGAGCAGGGGTACCGGAGAGAGAGTCAGGATGTGGTGGAGAAGGTGGAACAGAGGGAGAAAGAGGGTGTTTTGGGAGTGTTGTGGGGAGTGGGAGGGAGGAGAATAGAATTAGCAAGGGGGAGGTGGCACTGGGTCAGTGAAGGGAATGGATGAGGAGGTGAATCCTGGTAGGAGGCAGAGAGGGTAAGAGAAACAAGGAGGTGGATTCCAATATACTGTGCTACTACACTAAATATATGATGGAATACACAGTAAAAGGTTATAGGTTAGATGATATTATTAAGAAAAGATCAACCACAGATCGTCTGTTTTGAACGGATACTAAAGCTGAACCAGGACTTTGACATCACTCATAGTGTTTAGAGTGAAGGCTCTAATATATGGAGATATGATAGGAAGGTAAAAAGGGGAGGTGGAGGTGGCATTATTAGTTAAGAAACCCTATGACAGCAAAGCCCCGTGAAGTTAAATAATTACAAGGCAGAAATAATGGCTTTGAACTCAATGATATAGAAGGCAACAGCTAGACATCGCAGTAGCTTACATGCCATCCAAAGCCCAGAGCATGGAGGGAGTTGGAGTTTGAGGAGATGGTAGAGGATATCTTCAGGTCGTTGAGAAGATTGCTTTGAAGGAAGAATCGATTGATCTTGGGTAGGAGATTTCAACTGTCGTGAGGGTTGCTTGGGAATCGTGAAGATGCAGGGCCAAATCAGAGAGCTTGGGGAAGTCGGCTAGTGGAGTTGTTTACGGAAAATGTACTTGCACAACATGTTGAAGGAAAATACAAGAATGAGGGGTAATAACGAACCTTCTAAACAAAACTCGATCTGATTTTTACCAAAGATCCTCACGAAATTAGTGATATAAACTATCTATGTCCTGCAGGTAAAAGTGATCACCTATTACTAAAATGGAAGTTGACCTCGAGTAATGCCAATAGATTAGCCAATAGCTACATAAATGACAGATTAAATTATAGTAAAGCTGATTATGTATCCTGGACAAGACATTTAGAGGGATTAGATCTGGGATCTGATTTTTAAGGAACAGGACCCGTACAAGGTAAATATAGTACATTCCTCGAAATATATAGAGTACGAACCAATCGGTTTGTCCCAAGATATAAAACTGGAAATTTTTACTAAGCAAGAAAGATTTTTTGTTTGGTTTAAATTGAAAAGGCCAAAGAGCTTTTGGGTAGGCGTTATGCATGCTTGGGCTAGATTAAGAATAAGGACCACTGAGAGTACTCTGGAATACATATAAACAGGAGAGGAATAGATTATGTTACCATAATTAGGCAAGTTAAAATGAACTATGAAGAAGAACATAGTAAATAAATGTGAAAGTGACCCTAGATTATTTTTATAAAATATATAAACAGTAAGTTGAAGGTAAAGAAACAAATTACTAAATTAAGAGTTGATGCTAGGACGTATGGAAAATGTATCGGACATGTGTGAGGTCAATCATAATAACAACTTGGGGTCAGTTTTTACTAGAGAGGAAGGTTTTGACAAAAAAAGAACCACAGGCGGGAAAGTACTGGGAGAGTGGTCTTAGTAAGGATTGAAATACCTAGAGAGGGAGCTGTTATCATGCGATGAGAGGACTTGAAGTAAGGAAAGCTTTGGGACCGGATTAAGTGTCTGCCTGGGTTTTAAAGGAGTGTGAAGAGCAATTAGTGTAGCCAGTGAAGGTACATAATTTCAAGCTTCCTTAGATAAAGGACAGGTTCCATGTTGCTGGAAAAGAGCTAATATAGCCCGATATACAGAAATGTAAACCCTGAGGACCCTCTTAAACTCTAAGACCATTTTCACTTACTAGTATGTTATGCAAGATTTGTGAAAAGCTAATTAGGAAGAGATGGATGAAAAATGTTGGAAGAGAAAGAAGATAATAACCCCCAAGCATTTGGGATTCAGAGAAGGGACCTTCTTGTGTTACCAGTTTTGCTATGTTACATTACAGTAGGGTGAATAGATGTACTCCAAGAAAGATGCGGATGGGTGGACTAGTGCGTCTACTTAGACCTTTCCAAATCATTCTATAAGGTACCACATAAGAGATTGTTATCTAAGCTTGAGACGCTCGGATGTGTCAGTGGGGAGTTTGCTGAAATGGATGGAGAGCTATTTAACAAATAGGGAAATGAGGACTAACATTAGAGGACTTTACTCATCGTGGCGGAAAGTTGATATGTGGTGTGGGCCGCCGGGATCTGTGTTGGCACCTCTCATGTTCCCTTTATGTACGTGAATGACCTGCCGATAGGCATAAATTTCCTACATGTCAATGTTTGCAGACTACGTAAAAATTATGAGACAAATAACAAATAACAGTAGTTTTTGTGAGGAGCTGCAAGGGAGGTTTAGATAAAATTATATGACTGGAGCACCAATTTGGAAAATGAAATTTAATATAAGTAAATGCCATGTGTTAAATTTTGGAAGAAGTGTGAAATAGACCAAAGTGGGAGTGACAGGATGGGAGATAATATAATTAGCAAGGCCGAAAAAGAAAAGGATTTAGGGTTGAATTATACAAGATAATTTGTCGCCAGAGAAACATATTAACAAGCTCTTTAGCGGAATGTATGCAATGGCCCTGGAAATAGGAAAATTTGCGCTGAACTACTTTGGATGATACCCTGGTAGCGAAAATTAATGAAGAGTATGATATCACCAAGATTGGAGTATGCAGCAGTGGTGTGGTCCCCGCATCTACAGAAGCATATTCCCAAGTTAGAAAGAATCCAGAGAGCAGTTTACTAGATTTGGTTTTCCAAGTCTCAGAGAACTGCCATATGAAGGGAGGCTAGACAAATTAACTCTACCGAGTTATAAAAGAGAGGAGAGAGAGGGGAGACATGATAATGATGTACAAATGCACCCGGGGGGCCTGGAGAGGCTGGATAGGGAAGGATATATTAATTATGGATACAGGAATAACTATAGGCCACAGCTACAAATGTAAAAAGGCCTACCGTGCAATAACGATATCAGGAAGTTTAGTCTTCCGCCTATCGATGATTTGACAATATGGAATGGGCTGGAGGAAGGAGGTTTGGTAGGGGCATGGAACATCCATATTTTCAAGAAAAAGTTTTTTTTATAAAAATTAGACTGAGAGACGTGACAACACGATGCTTAACTCAACCTCCCTGTAAACTCCAATTAGGTAAATACAATTAGGCAAATACGAGGAAAAAGGAAGGGCAGGCCAGCTTTCCCTCAGAAGACCAAAAAGTGCGATGGCTTCCGCAAGAAGGCGGGGCCCATTCTGGCTATCCACTGGCAACGAACAAGCGGAAGGTCAACCTCCGCACCACCATCCACAAGGTGGGGAATTATCGAGACTTGGCAAGGGTGTACTCCCTGCCTGCACCAAGGCCAGGTTGACCAAGCCCAAGCCTGTCGCTGGCACTACAACATAAATATGAGGCTGATCGACAAGTCAGACATGCTGATTGGCTTCATGGACTGTCGCCATACCTCCTGGCGATGGTACACAAAACGTTTTTTCTGCATATTGGTGGCCAGATCAATTCTGAATGCTTACAACATCTACAAGCGTCGGAATGAGAACACACCCAACCCGTTCAATAGCCTCCGGGTATGTTCCACAAGCAGAGTCGATAAAGGAGCTCACTGGAGAAAGTTGGCATGCCACAGAGGGCAGTGGCACACACTTGTGCCCGCCGCCACCTGACCGCTTGCACTGTGCATATTACATGAAGATGCACAGGCTATTAATGATCCGAGTGCTGACAAGCAATGTTGTGTCGTGGGTGCCGAGAGGGCATTCCAGCTTCCGATCACACATATGTTTCTCTCCCCAAAAGAGACAAGTCTCCAACTACAACCCTACGAGGGACATGGCTACTCCTCAACAATTATTTCACAATAGACAGTTCAGGATATTAACTAGTTAACAAGTAGAACTAATTCATCAGTCAAAGGTCTGGATAATTGCTCTTCCATATATAGAAGAGTCCTCTGGCACATCCCAATACAAGAAGTACCAAAAAAGGTCCTAGCGATCCCGTTCAGTATGAGAGCGAGAATGTTCACCAGAATTCCTTCCAGCGCGGACATAGCTCCCATTTGTTTTCACCAAGGGAGTGAACCAAACTCTTCCCCCTCTCCTCAAAAGTCAGCTGTAAAAATACTGTTACTAATACCCTTCAAAGATTGTATATTACCGTGGTCCTCTCCACTCCCAAACCCAAAAAAAATCAAACCCTGATAGTCACGTAACCTGTGACCAAAGCAGGTTTCAGTAATAAATTTAGAGAACTCAAGAATTCTCGGACTCCTACACAATCAGCAGAATGAGTAGGAGTAATCAGGGATACACAACTCCAGACTATAAAACAAAATCCTATCCTATTCCAAAAGTCTTCAAATATCAACCATTCCCAGTACTGTATTACATCCGACCACACCTGTAAACATGATCGGTGTTTGAGTCAAAAATTATAAGGTTCCTAAACTTCCCCAGGTTAATAGTACTAATATCTTACCAGCGATGCTACAAATACCGTGTCCACTAACAACCTCCCCATTCCCTCCTATTCACTTTTTGTTTGCTGCCCAAAGAGAATTCGACATCCCTTGGCGTTGCGGGGAAAATTCTCAAGTAAAGGTGAATCAGTTGACACATATTGCCAAATACCACCTCCCACTTTTGGGATTGGACACAGACGCTTCGAATCTGATATGTGGGGGCACTATCAGTCCTTTCGTAAGTTCAATCAGTCAAAGAAAATGGACAACCTTTAGTCATTGTCACACCAGACCCAAGAACTAACAGCGGATGGAGCTGGTCCTATCAGAGTGAGACTCGAGCGAGTCTCTGCCATAGCCCCTAGCTTACTCTGACCCTTTTTTGTACTCCTTTTACTTATATATTTTCTAGAATCTCAAGTGACGGCGTCCTCTTCCGTGGATTGACCTCCCAATCTAATCCAAGATTGGAAGTCTAAATGGTCACCTTATTCTTGCTCTTTGCCCCATCAACTTTCTCTTCATAATTGGTTAGGGGCACAGGGCCCTTGGTGGGGCTTTGGGTTTCCCGGGCGTTTAACGCACCCTTCTCAGCTCCCCGCCATGGAGTGGCTTCGGTCACCCATGCCTTTAATTGTGGTCGGCAGGGATGGTTCTGTGGGGGGCGCTCGTTTTCTATGGCCCTGGCCTTACTCGGTGGGCACTTGGGGCTTGTTTTCTGTTACTCAGGTCAGCTTTGGGAACAACAAGACCCCCAATACAACAACCACAACACCTAACTAACCTGTATTGTTTTGTCCCAAAGTTTCTGCAATATCATTGACTCGTCACAGGGCAATGGGTTCATTACTCAGACTTGTGATCATCACCGCATGACGACTGTAATTGGCTCGGATGCACAGGTCACTACCCGGACCAGTTCTCTCTCTAGAATTTACTCTGTAAGGTCGTTATAAATATCCTGCTTTCTATGCCCAAAACATCGTCCTTCATTAACTCCAGTCATCCCTCTACCAGGGTTCCCCAATCCCGCAGACAGATATAACATTTGCGATATGGACATCCTCTAAATGGCTACTATCCTGCGACACAAGGAAGTCACAGATACACTCACGTTTAGTCCAATTACACAGCTTCAACATCTAAAGACAGGATAGTTCACCCTTAGCTTGATACAATTTACACCTTGGAGTGCAAGTTCAAAACCCAGCAAGTCCCCACATGCGGATTGCTGGTCTCTGAATGCACCTAAATTTATTAATTGACTTTAAAAAGAGCTAACCATTAACTACACTTATAAACCACGTACTCGTCCATAAAGAAACCCTTCTTGACGCGTACTATTTTATCTCTGCCCCAGAAAGGCCAGCTGGGTTTGTTAGGCAGTCTGGTGTTATGCTTCAGATCCCCTTAATCCGCCATTCGCTTCCTCCAATGGATCAGTCTCGAAGGACCTAACTATTGTCACAGTCTAAGCCTTCTCCTGTGAGACAACAAATGACAAGATACTTAGTGGGTGCATATTGTTCATAAAGGACCCCCGACCATTGGCCACAGTGTCGCCAGATACGGACATCCATGACAGGGTCTACCTAGTTTTGTCTACTATAAGGATGACTCTGTACATGTTTGCTGCTACAAAACCAGATTGATCACAAAGATGAAACACCAGGAACATCTCCCCACACCTTTATCTATTCCTGCCTTGACAAGATCAAAAATACTCCATGCTCGGATTCCCTGTTTAATGCCACTAATATACCGACTCGAAGTCTATTAGTCCTAGGAATATTACACAATTGTGCTTCCCCCTTAGGGTCAAATAAGGTGGGGAAAGAAAGTGTTAGCAATCCCTTTTGCAAAGATAATGAAGGAAGCTTTGAACCTCAGTTGATCGCAAAACCCCATGTTAGGCACATATGGTCCGCTACCACTAACTTTCCTAAATAGGGGTTTTCAGGGGAAGATATAACGCAGCCGGGCCTGTTGGCCCTCTAGCAATGCGTCCCTCAGCCATATACTGTACTGTCGGTACTTTCCTGAGAAGTCCCAAATTACCAAACATAGCGGAAGGGCAGGATGATGCTGCCCCACAGCCATTAAGTAGATGGTTATGTTTATTCAATGCCTTATTACCAGGGTGTAAGGTAATAGAAAGTGCGTCCTACCTGTCACCTTAAATGAAAAAAAAAAGGGGGGGGGGGGGGGGGGGGGGGGGCACGTTAAGTCCAGGACAAGTTGGCAGGGCACACAACCCGGAATGGATAACAAGAGTGCTATTACTGCACTAGATCTGTTACATAACAATATCGATACGTTATTGCAACTATAAATGCATAGCTTTATTTTAATTTTAATTTTGTGATATACAATTATCAGTATTCACACCTCAGTAGTTCTGTCTTTCCGAGATAAGGCTTCTTTAATGGTACCCGCCTTATACATCTTTTTCTTACGACTATACAGTACTCTTATATTTAGACACATGTCACAGTTTTCGTTTTGGTCTTCCTAATAGTTTCTCGCGGTTTAGCGTGATGAGCTTATGTAGGTCCCTCCACCGGTCGTGATATTCTAGGCACTTACGTCATTGACGTAAGGAGCCACCAATAAATTACGGTTTTGACA